>JAXCMG010008479.1:0-16837 GCA_034642415.1 Podarcis siculus | reverse complement strand
TGCAAATTTGATCAGGATGCCCTTGAGTCCATCTTCCAAGTCGTTGATAAAGATGTTGAATAAGACCGGGTCCAAGACAGATCCCTGTGGCACCCCAGTAGTCACTCTTTTCCAGGAACTTAATTCATTCCAGAGATCTGTTCTTAACCTGAAAATGTTCTTAACCTGAGGTACCACTTAAGCTAATGGGGCCTCCCGCTGCCACTGCACCGCCACGTGATTTCTGTTCTCATCCTGAAGCAATATTCTTAACCCGAGGTACTATTTCTGGGTTAGTGGAGGCTGTAACCTGAAGCGTATGTAACCTGAAGCATCTGTAACCCGAGGTACCAACTGTATATTTTTATTAAAAATTTCTTGGTTTATACATGTGCAATGTCTGTTTTTTTCAAGTTACGTTTTCTACAGATCAGTTTCATTTGTTGAGACATTAGTGTTAGGAAGAAAAGGGGGAGGGGGAATAGTGAGTGGGTTGGGGTGGCAATGCTTCTATTCTACTTAGTGTATGTGTGGGGTTTTGTGTCAGCGTCACTTGTGTGGGTTCTATTTGCTTGTATTTCTTTGGTGGTGAGAGAGTTGGCCTACAGTGTGGTTGGTTGTAGTGAAATTTGTTTTTGTGTGTGAGGTGTGTGTGTGTTTTTGGATCAGGTTAGCCAGATTGATTTGAATGCTGTTGGCGGATTCTTGTTCTTCTCTTGTTGGGCTGTGTATGTGATAAAGGGGAACCAAACCAGGGTGAAGGTGTCTTCTTCTATTTGTCCCCATGTCAGTTTCAGTTTGTTGGTTAGTTTTTCTAGTAAGGCTGTTTCCCATACTATTTGATACCATTGGTCTATGCAGTGTCTGGCTATGATGCTTCTGGCTGCTGAGAGTAGGTGTGTTATAAGCTCTATATAATGCGAGTGGTCATTATGATCTTGTAGGGCCAGTTCAGGGATGAGTTCTAATACCTGTTTAGCTATTTTGCATATCTCTTGCAGGACTGCTGTCCAGAAAGGCTGGATTTTAGGCCATTCCCACCACATGTGGAGGTATGTGCCTGTGGAGGTGCATCCTCTCCAGCATTTTGGTGAGGTTCCCAGGCTTATTAGCGTTAGTTTACGTGGTGTTAGGTACCACCTATAAGTAAGATTCAGAATGAGTTCTTTTCTTTTCACTGATATGGATTTAAAGGGAGGTTTAGACCACATTCTGGTCCATTAGGTGAGGTTAATCTCATAGTCTATGTTGTTAGTGTTGTTTTTTGTAAATAATTTTTATTCATTTTCCAATAAAGAGGGAAAAATTCTTATTAATAACAAAATCAGGCCAAATATTACCACATTCAAAAACAATAAACAATACAGTCAATTATAGAGTCCAAATTAATTAATTTCAATCGGACTTCATCCTTTATCTTTCCACTATCTTCTTTGTTACTACACAATTTTCCAATCCTGATGTTGACAGTCTCCACTCTCAATCAGTCAGCCGCTGGTAAATAAAACACTATCTTGTTTTATTTAACCATTCCCTATTTCTATAATCACGCAGGGGGCTTTTCCCACATTGTTCTCAGTCTTAATATTTCGAAGCACAGTCCTCCTTCAATTACACCTCCTTTTTCTGCTTAGTGTTGTTTTAATAGGCTCTGGGCTTCCATCCGAGGTTGAAGTTAATTTGCAACTTTGCACTGTCTTTGATCTTTCCAAACCAGCCGATATTTCAAATGTACTGTAGGACTGACTTTGCAATCTGTAAGTTACACAAAGATTGTTTCGGTTTCCCCATAAAAACCCACGCCAGCGTTCCAGGGCCCTCAGACAGCTGGCAGGCATCCAGAGTTTTCCATCACTCTCTTTTCAAACTGTATGATAATATTCCATGCAAGCAAATGCATCCTCTGTAAAGTACACTCCTTTTGTAATTCCAATAAAAAAAAATCTCCAATCACCTCCTGTTAAAGGAGACTTTTTCTGATCATGTCCTTTTTCTTTCTACATCAGAGCTTCCCGTCACCATCTTCCCTTCTCAGCCTGAGCTAATCTGATCATATCTGATCTTACTCTGCCAATTTGATCAGGGCTCTCCGCCGAAGACTGTGATGATGCCAATACGTCCAATTATTTTATGGCTCCTGTGTTTGCTTTGGATAATTAATACTTTCTTGGTGAGGTTCGCCAAATCATGAAATAGCAGATATAACAAATACAAAAACACGACAGCCTCTCACCTCATTCACCAAGATGACAAGATAGGAGTCTTTTTGAAGTCCTAAACTTGGCCTCCAGCGACTGTGTAGTTTAGCAGATTTTTCTTTTAACTCTTTCCATTTAGAACACGCCTGTTTTTTTGCCGAATCTTTTTAATTTTTAGGAAACAGAGACTCCTGGCTGATGAGACTGACTTTGGACATCACCCAGCGTCCCTGCCTCCGCTCCCCCCCGCCCTCATTTAACCCTGAATTACTGGCACAATTGGCTGTCCGGTCTCTTGGGAGGCCGCTATATCTCATCGCCAGAAGCCAGAGTCCTCCCATTGTTTTTTGATTACTTTTTTTAAAAAACAATATTTTATTAGTTGAATATAAGAACAACATATAATCAAATACAAGCAATCAAATACAGTTTTCCCCTAACCTCCCCCCAAAACAGCACCAATTACTTCCAGATAATTACATTAGTAATATAGTCAAATAAAAAAATTATTTCTCCAGTTGCTGGTTTAAAAAATATCATTCCACATGATAACAAGCAGTGTGTTAAAACGGCTGTGAAGGTGGATGAAGGCTGCAGCAGATAGGATCCACCAGTTCGTCGTGACTACTCATGCCAGCAGAACAGAGCCCTACTGCGAAGACTGTGCGTTGGTCAGCGTGCACTGATCTACACACATAAAACAAATTCACACACAGGACTCTTCCAAAAACCCAACCCAACCCCCCCCACACCCTCCCTCCCCCCATGGCGATCAGCAAATGTCTACGGGGGGCAGGGATGTGAAATCTGGAAGCCCCTAGTCATGAACCGACACATGGGCAGTGGATACAGATTCAGTCGTTCTGACTCACGGAACGAGGTAGTTGAGCAGCTCAGCAGCTGTATCCATGACTGAGCAGCCCTTTTTAGGATCCACTCTGCTCACCCCGAAAAGGGGAAGGGGCTGGAAACGGTGCCCTAAACATAGTCTGCCTCCCTTTTCCCCTGACTGGATTACCGCACCCAGTGGGGTCACCACTAAGGGGTCGTAAAAGACAATTGAACTTTGGAACATGGAATATATGGACTTTGTCAGATAACACAGACAGCGAACGTCCTAAATGCAGAACTGCCGTCATTGCAAGAGAGCTGCAACGTTTTAACATTGATATTGCAGCGCTTCAAGACTCTCAAAGAGCAGGCGAGGGACAACTGAAGGAAGAAAAAGGAGGCTACACATTCTTCTGGAAAGGTCTATCTGAAGAAGAACATTGAATACATGGGTAGGCTTCGCTATGAAAAACGACCTTGTTAAGCTCCTGTCAGAAGTCCCTACTGGCATTAATGAGCGACTCTCAACCCTTCGAATACAGTTCACAAAAAACCAACAGACTACTATTATAAGCACTTATGCACCAACACTGGATGCCAATGAAGACATTAAAGAAAATGTTTACTCTCAGCTGGATACAATCCTATCAGAGACACCTAAGGAAGATAAAATTATCCTCCTGGGTGATTTTAATGCAAGAGTTGGGTGAGATTTCGATCTGTGGCCTGGGACTATTGGGAAAGAAGGAGTTGGCAACAGCAACCAGAATGGAATCTTACTTTTGTCGATATGTGCAACGCAAAACCTTGTTATTACCAAAACACTCTTTTGACAGAAAAATAAATTTAAAACTTCATGGAGGCATCCTTGGTCAAACCACTGGCACCTCTTAGACTATGTTATTGTCCATGCTAAAGATCAACGTGATGTGCTCCTTACCAGAGCTATGACGAGCGCCGACTACTGCTGGACAGATCACCAACTAATACACACCACGATGGCTATCAAGATTATACCTCAACGCAGGCTTCAGGGAAGAAAACCAAGGCGCAAAATGAACACTCAAGCCCTTCAAGTTCCCATTAAGCGAGATTGCTTCCAAACGACTCTTAAGGACCATCTGCTTTCAGAATTCCCTGATAACATCAAGGAACACTGGACCAAGCTAAAAACATCCATTATTGCAGTCTGTGAGCAAACTATTGGATACCAAACCAAGAAACACCAGGAATGATTTGATGAGAATGACAGTGAGATTAAATGCATGATTGACAAGAAAAGGAAGGCATTTCAGATCTGGCAAAGAGAAAGAAACTGTGCCACTAAGAAAAAAACCCTATGCCAATGCTAAGAACCAGAGAACTAAAAAACACCTGGTGGATAAAAAAAAGCTCAAGAGATCCAGCACTTAGCCGACACTCATGATGCACAGAGTTTCTTTAAAGCCACAAATCATGGCATATGCCCCCTACGCTCAGCAGATGGTACCACACTTGTAAAAGATAAAGAAGCTATTGCACTGTGCTGGAAAGGACACTACCAACATCTCCTTAATCACAACTCCTCCATAGCTGCTGATGTCCTCTCACAAATCCCTCAAAAACAAATTAGAGATGAGCTTGCTGTATCTCCAAATCTGGGAGAGTTGTGTACAGCTATTAACCAAGTGAAAAACAACAAAGCCAGTGGACCTGATGAGATACCTGCTGAAATCTTCAAAGTGGGTGGAATTGAATTTACACAACAACTTCAGAAGCTCATCAAAAAAATCTGGGAGAGAGAAGCAATCCCAGCAGACTTCAGGGATACCAAAATTATCAATCTCTTTTAAAAAAGGTGACAGAACTGATTGCGGAAACTATCAAGGCATCTCTCTATTAGCTGTGGCCGGCAAAATTCTTGCAAACCGTCTCTTAACATTATCCGAGGTGACCCTTCCTGAATCCCAAAATGGTTTTCAGCCTTCTAGGGGGACAGTGGACATGATTTTCACAGCTCAACAACTTCAGGAAAAATGCAGAGAGCAAAACCAACCCTGGTACTCACACCATGCCGCCAGTTCTAGTGGTGCATCCAGCACCTCAGGGGCTCCCCTTGCTTGCTTATGAGAAGAACTGGCTCTGCATTCCATACAAAATGTTGTTGTGCCTGCTGTTTGCTACAGAGACTGAAGATTCCTTCCCCCAGGTTTTGGCCCTGCTCAAGAACCAGTTAAGCACTTCCGTGCCCCATTCATTTAAACTGCTGAATAAACTTGGCCCTTCCATGAATCCCATTGAAATCTATAACATTATTTGATTGTGTCTCAGCATATTTATGGGAAATGTCACTATTATAAAGAGTTTGGAAGAAGAGTTTGGACTTGATATTCTGCCTTTCACTCCCCTTAAGGAGTCTCAAAGCAACTAACAATCTCCTTTCCCTTCCTTCCCCACAACAGACACCCTGTGAGGAGCTGCATGTGGAGGAGCGGGGAAGCGAACCCAGCTCACCAGATTACAAGTCCACCACTCTTAACCACTACACCACACTGGCTCAAAGACTAATAGATGACAGCTGTACACAACCTTTAGCTTAAAAAATAGCAACAATATCTATCTAATGGAACAGTGCAGTGTACTAGCTAGTTTCATAGAATCATAAAATCATAGAGCTGGAAGAGACTGCAAGGGCCATCTAGTCCAACCCCCTGCCATGCTGGAACACACAAGCAAAGCACTCCTGACAGATGGCCAGCCAGCCTCCACTTAAAAACCTCCAAAGAAGGAGACTCCACTCCACTCCGAGGTGGCATATTCCACTGTCCAACAGCCCTTACTGTCAGAAAGTTCTTCTTAATGTTTAGATGGAATCTCTTTTCCCACAGTTTGAATCCATTATTCTGCATCCTAGTCTCTGGAACAGCAGAAAACAAGCTTGCTCCCTCTTCAACATGACATCCCTTCAAATATTTAAACATGGCTATCATGTCACTCCCCTTCATGGATCACTGCCTTGCCGTGGCGAAGGGGCTTGAAGAACTCAAAGAAGCTATGAACTACGCCGAGCAGGGCACACAAGATGAACAGGTCATAGTGGAGAGTTTTGACCAAACGTGATTCACCTGGAGGAGGAACCGGCAAGCCACTCCAGTATCCTTGCCAAGAAAACTCCATGGACAAAGACAACAGGCATATAAAAGTTATGACGCTGGAAGATGAGCCCCTCAGGTCAGAAGGCGTCCAACATGCTACTGGGGAAGAGCGGAGGGCAAGTACAAGTAGATCCAGAGCTGATGAAGCGGCTGGGCCAAAGCCGAAAGGACGCTCAGTTGCGGATATGCCTGGAAGCGAAAGGAAAGTCCAATGCTGTAAAGAAAAATATTGCATAGGAACCTGGAATGTAAGAACCATGAACCTGGGTAAGTTGGAGGTGGTCAAAAATGAGATAGCAAAAATAAATATTGACATCCTGGGCATCAGTGAATTAAAATGGACGGGAATGGGCGAATTCAGTTCGGATGACCATCACATCTACTACTGTGGGCAAGAAACCCGTAAAAGAAATGGAGTGGCCCTCATAGTCAACAAAAGAGTGGCGAAAGCTGTACTGGGATGCAATCTCAAAAATGATAGAATGATCTCGATACGAATCCAAGGCAGACCTTTTAACATCACAGTAATCCAAGTTTATGCACCAACTACTGGTGCTGAAGAAACTGAAATTGACCAATTCTATGAAGACTTACAACACCTTATAGAAGTGACACCAAAGAAGGTGTTCTTCTCATTATAGGGGATTGGAATGCTAAAGTAGGGAGGCAAGAGATAAAAGGAACAACTGGCAAGTTTGGCCTTGGAGATCAAAACGAAGCAGGGCAAAGGCTAATAGAGTTCTGTCAAGAGAACAAGCTGGTCATCACAAACACACTTTTCCAACAACACAAGAGACGACTCTACACATGGACATCACCAGATGGGCAGCATCGAAATCAGATTGATTATATTTTCTGCAGCCAAAGATGGAGAAGCTCTATACAGTCAGCAAAAACAAGACCTGGAGCTGACTGTGGCTCAGATCATCAGCTTCTTATAGCAAAATTCAAGCTTAAACTGAAGAAAGTAGGAAAAACCACTGGGCCGGTAAGATACAATCTAAGTCAAATCCCTTATGAATACACAGTGGAAGTGACGAACAGGTTTAAGGATTTAGATTTGGTGGACAGAGTGCCTGAAGAACTATGGATGGAGGCTCGCAACATTATACAGGAAGCAGCAACGAAAACCATCCCAATGAAAAGGAAATGCAAGAAAGCAAAGTGGCTGTCCAACGAGGCCTTACAAATAGCGGAGGAGAGAAGGCAAGCAAAATGCGAGGGAGATAGTGAAAGATACAGGAAACTGAATGCAGATTTCCAAAGAATAGCAAGGAGAGACAAGAAGGCCTTCTTAAACGAGCAATGCAAACAAATAGAGGAAAACAACAGAATGGGAAGAACCAGAGATCTGTTCAAGAAAATTGGAGATATGAAAGGAACATTTCGTACAAAGATTACCATAATAAAGGACAAAAGTGGTAAGGACCTAACAGAAGCAGAAGACATCAAGAAGAGGTGGCAAGAATACACAGAGGAATTATACCAGAAAGATATGGATGTCTCGTACACCCCAGGTAGTGTGGTTGCTGACCTTGAGCCAGACATCCTGGAAAGTGAAGTCAAATGGGCCTTAGAAAGCACTGCAAATAACAAGGCCAGTGGAAGTGATGGTATTCCAGCTGAACTATTTAAAATTTTAAAAGATGATGTTGTTAAGGTGCTACACTCAATATGGCAGCAAATTTGGAAAACTCAGCAGTGGCCAGAAGATTGGAGAAGATCAGTCTACATCCCAATCCCAAAGAAGGGCAGTGCCAAAGAATGCTCCAACTACCGAACAATTGCACTCATTTCACACGCTAGCAAGGTTATGCTTAAAATTCTACAAGGAAGGCTCAAGCAGTATGTGGATCGAGAACTCCCAGAAGTGCAAGCTGGATTTAGAAGAGGCAGAGGAACCAGAGACCAAATTGCAAACATGCGCTGGATTATGGAGAAAGCTAGAGAGTTCCAGAAAGACATCTACTTCTGCTTCATTGACTATGCAAAAGCCTTTGACTGTGTCGACCACAGCAAACTATGGCAAGTTCTTAAAGAAATGGGAGTGCCTGATCACCTCATCTGTCTCCTGAGAAATCTCTATGTGGGACAAGAAGCTACAGTTAGAACTGGATATGGAACAACTGATTGGTTCAAAATTGGGAAAGGAGTACGACAAGGCTGTATTTTGTCTCCCTGCTTATTTAATTTATATGCAGAATACATCATGCGAAAGGCTGGGCTGGATGAATCCCAAACTGGAATTAAGATTGCCAGAAGAAATATCAATAACCTCAGATATGCAGATGACACAACCTTGATGGCAGAAAGTGAGGAGGAATTAAAGAACCTTTTAATGAGGGTGAAAGAGGAGAGCGCAAAATATGGTCTGAAGCTCAACATCAAAAAACGAAGATCATGGCCACTGGTCCCATCACCTCCTGGCAAATAGAAGGGGAAGAAATGGAGGCAGTGAGAGATTTTACTTTCTTGGGCTCCATGATCACTGCAGATGGTGACAGCAGCCACGAAATTAAAAGACGCCTGCTTCTTGGGAGAAGGGCAATGACAGGCCTAGACAGCATCTTGAGAAGTAGAGACGTCACCCTGCCAACAAAGGTCCGTATAGTTAAAGCCATGGTTTTCCCAGTAGTGATGTATGGAAGTGAGAGCTGGACCATAAAGAAGGCTGATCACCGAAGAATTGATGCTTTTGAATTATGGTGCTGGAGAAGACTCTTGAGAGTCCCATGGACTGCAAGAAGATCAAACGCATCAATTCTTAAGGAAATCAGCCCTGAGTGCTCACTGGAAGGACAGATCGTGAAGCTGAGGCTCCAGTACTTTGGCCACCTCATGAGAAGGGAAGACTCCCTGGAGAAGACCCTGATGCTGGGAAAGATGGAGGGCACAAGGAGAAGGGGGCGACAGAGGACAAGATGGTTGGATAGTGTTTTCGAGGTTACCAGCATGAGTTTGACCAAACTGCGGGAGGTAGTGGAGGACAGAGGTGCCTGGCGTGCTCTGGTCCATGGGGTCACGAAGAGTCGGACACGACTAAACGACTAAACAACAACAACATCATGTCACTCCTTAATCTTCTCTAGATTAAACAAATCCAGCTCCCTAAGTCTCTCCTCATAGGGCTTGGAATCCAGACCTTTTACATTTTGGTCACCCTCCTCTGGACATGCTCCAGCTTGAAAATATCCTTCTTCAACTGTGGTGCCCAGAACTGGACACAGTATTTCAGGTGTGGTCTGTCCAACCAGAATAGTGTGTTAGCATTCCTTCGCTTGATCTAGACACTATACTCCTATTGATGCAGCCCAGAATCACATTGGCGTTCTTAGCTGCCACATCACACTGTTGACTCATGTTCAGCTTGTGGTCGACTAAGACTCCCAGATCCCTTTCACAGGTACTGTTGTCAAGCCAAGTGTCCCCCACCTGTGCATTTCATTTTTTCTACCCAGGTGTAGTAGTACCTTACATTTCTCCCTATTGAACTCCATATTGTTGGTTTTGGCCCAGCTCTCTAGGCTATTCAGGTCATTTTGAATTCTGACCCTGTCCTCTGGTGTATTAGCAACCCCTCCCAGTTTGGTGTTGTCAGAGCTGGCTCCAGGTCCCAGCTCACAGAGGACCAACGCTAGCCGGTAGTAATGTACAAAAGTCTTTATTGAAGTACAGTTTCCATTTTCAAGCTGCAGCGCCCCAGCTCTATGTCTAGGGGTTAGATCGGCGAAGCTCCATCTGAGTCTCCGCCCCCTGTACACCAGTTTAAGACTCTAACCTTACTCCACCTCTTCCGTCTCTCCTTTCTCCTCTGGGTCCTTCTGCCCCCTGGGGTCTCCTCCTTTCTGGACTCTTCTGACGCTGACGCTGACCCCCCTGACTCCTCCCCCTCTTTTCGGCGGGCTTTGGGACCTGGTTCCCTATCCGGGCTGCCAACTGCGCCGCCCTCCTGTACATTTAAACTTGGCGCGCGCGCCCAGCCTTCAACCTTCCTCTCAACCGTTTCCTCGCTCCCCGATGGAGGCGTGGCCAATCCTGACTCATGTCCTCCCACTGGCGGTGCGCCGCCTGATCCCGATACCTGGGACTCCTCCCCCCTACTGCACTCTGGTGGGGAAGCTGGTCCTGATTTCCAACTGCTGCTCTCTGAGTCCCCTCTGGCCCCTTCTTCCTGGGGTGTCCCCCTAGACACCCCCCTTGCTCTGACCATGGGAGCCCCTTTCTGTGAATCTTCCGATTCGCTGGAAAGACTCAGAGACCTCGGACCGCTGTCATCGCTAACATTTCCTTCGGATTCCTCCCCCTCGCTCTCTATTTCCTCCCTTTCCTGTGCCTCTGCTCCTGAACCCCTGACAGGTGTCATTTGCAAATTTGATTAGCATGCACTCTATTCCATCATCCAAATCATTTATAAAAATATTGAATAGCACCAAGCCCAGGACAGAACCTTGTGGAACCCCAATAGTCATTTTTTTCCAGGATGAAGTGCCACTGATGAGCACTCTTTGGGTTTGGCCCGTCAACCAATTACAAATCCACCTAACAGTAGCTTTGTCTAGCTCACATTTTACTAGCTTTTTTTCAATAATATCATGGGGGACCTTTTCAAGAGCCTTACTGAAGTCAAGGTAAGCTGGTACAAGGGAAGGCAGGACTGTAACTACCGTAAAAATTACTGATCACTTTGGATCAGCAGTCTCAACCTAACCCGCTACGTGGGGAGAGCCACGTGTTCCTTTGGAAGGCAGGTGGAATACAGTGTGATATACTGACAGCTGTTTTAAAAGATGTAACTGTAACTTAAAATCCAGTATCAGAAAAAATAAAAAAAAGATGGTCCCTGTGTGGATAGTCAAGTCTGCATGATGGGGCCACCTCCAGTGACCATGTGGCCTGACATAAGAGGGTTCTAAAATCAGTCCTGAAAGTAGACTGATTGAGAATGACACGCATAGCTTTTGCTCTTGAGACTGGGCAATAGTTGGCCATACTGGCCAGGTCTAAAGATTTTTTTTTAAGAAGCAGTTTAATGACCGCCTCTTTCAGCAGGTCTGGGAATGCTCCCTCACAGAGGGAAGCATTCACCACCCCACAGAGCCCATCACCCAGTCCTTCCCAGCTTGCTTTTATCAGCCAGGATGGGCAAGGATCAAGGAGACAGGTGGTTGGTTTCACGCATCCAAGCAGCCTGTCCACATTCTCGGGGGTAACGGATTGAAATTGATTCCATGCAACTTGACCAGACAGAACTCTAGCACTCTCCCGCCCTGGCCTGCTCCCACGGTGGTGTCTACCTCTTTCCAAATATGAGCGACTTTATCTGCAAAAAACTTTGCAAAATCGTTGCAGGAGATCTTGGGGTCTTTACCACTGGGGCCCCAGTGGTAAAGGTGGTTCCGTTAAATTGCAAACCACCTGAAAGAGTCTCCTGCTACTATTTTCTGCAGATGCAATAGAGGCGGTGAAGAAAGTCTTCTTCGCCATCACTATTGCCACTTGGTAGGCTCGACGTTGAGCTCTAACCAGTGTCCGGTCCAATTTAGAATGAGTTTTCTGCCACCGGCGCTCTATCCTTCTCAGCGATTGTTTCCTCACCCTCAGCTCCAAAGAAAACCATGGGGTTGTCTGGGCTCCATGCAATCAGAGAGGGCGCTTCGGAGCCAGACAGTCGATAGCCCTGGTTAACCAGCGGGCCACCAGGGAATCAGCTGAAAGGCCATCAACATGGGATAAAGCATGCCTTACCACGCTCTGGAAACCATTTGGATCCATTTAAGTGGCAGGGGCGGACCATCCGAATTGGTCCCACCTCCCTGCAGAGGAGAAGGGTCACGGAGAAGTCCAGTTGCACCAGGAAGTGATCTGACCATGGCAATTCTTTTGTTTCACTTTTACTTAGTGTCAGATCACCCATGTCACTAGAGGTGAACACCAGGTCTAAGGCATGTCCGTGACTATGAGTTGGGCCAAACTTATTCAGGGACAGCCCCATGGAGGCCATGCTTTCCACGAAGTCCCAAGCAGCCCCTTGTAAGGTCGTGTTGGCATGGATGTTAAAATCCCCTAGGACAACCAAACTAGGTGTCTCCAGGAGAACATCTGCCATGACCTGAAGCAGCTCGGGCAGGGAATCCTTGGTGCAGCGGGGAGGTCAGTACACCAAAAGGAATCCTGTACTGCCCCTATTGCCCAACTTCCAGAACATGCACTCAGAGAACTGGGTCTTCCCAGTAGGACGCCTGATGCAAGCTAGTGACTTCCTAAAAATAAATGCAACCCCCCTGCCCAAATGACCTGGGTTGCTGTGTGTAAGAGAAACCTGGTGGACAAGCAGCAGCTTGGACAGGACCATCTGCTTCATCCAACCAAGTCTCTGTTACACATGCCAGGTCAAGTCCTCCATCCACGATCAAGTCATGGATGGCAGTGGTCTTATGAATCATTGACCTAGCATTGCACAGCAACACCTTCAGGTCATGTGGGTTTCCCTTGTTGAGTGCAAATATAACATTGAATCACAATGGTACAAAATAACTCAGCAAGCTGACATTTATCAAGAGTTAAACAAAGGTTAGTGTACTAAATATTATTTCCAATTCTAGGTTGTTTGCTATTGGAGAAATACCATATATGATTATAAAAATCTAAAGCAAGAATTATTTTAAAATATGATTTCATTTCTAGATCAGACAGACAAGATTTCTTCTACTATATATTTCTTTCTTTATTCTATTTTTAAAGCTTCTATTTTTAAACAGGAAATATTTTTGTAACTAAGGTCTATTATACAAATCCATACAGATGTTCATTTTGTCACAGTTCTGCTAAGTTGTATACAAATTATAAAGATGAGTCAATTATTTACTAAATTGGCGAGTTTTGCCATTACTGCATATTCTGATAGTTTCTCTTTCCATGCATCTATTTCAGGACATATGTCAGATTTCCATATGTTAGCCAACACCACTCTGACTGCTGTGGTCATATAACTAAATAGTTCCACTGACGATTTCATTCCCAACAGCATAGTTTTGGGGTCCAATGAAAATTTAGGGTTTTTTTTTTTACATTTTTTCATTTCGAAATGAACTTTCCTCCAAAACCTTTTGGTCTTTTCACAGGTCCACCATAAATGGAAGAAGATTCCTTAAGATCTATGACATTTCCAGCAATTCATTTCATTATTCATATTCTGTATATTTTTCAAAGTTATATACCATTGAAAGAACATTTTTGTACAGTCATACCTCATGTTAAGGCCGCTTCAGGTTACGTGTTTTTGGGTTGTGGACCACGGGAAACCTGGAAGTACCGGAACGGGTTACTTCCGGGTTTCGCTGCTCGCGCATGTGCAGAAGGGCCAAATTGCGCTGGCGCCTGTGCAGATGCGGCCCTTCAGGATGCGAGCGCTGTGGGTTGTGGACGTGCCTCCGTCATGGGTTATGTCTGCAGCTTCCACTGTACCAATTTTGTTTTAGGGCTTAACTTGCAGTAAATTTTATTCCTTTATTCGTAATTGTTCTCATTGTTCCACTGTAAAGTGCTCAAACTTTTTGGCATCCATTTTGTCATATAAGGTTTTGCTTGTTCGGGCTCGGTGTCATATTTGAGTAATAGTTTAAAAATTTTACCCAAAAGGTAGAACTCTGTTATGATGGACTCAAATTCTGTCTTTTCACTGATTTAAATGTTTGCCATACAGTCTTTCTTGAATCTGGATATTAGTTGACAGTATGTAAGCAGTTTCATATTTTTTCTCCTCTTTAATACTTTGGCATGTATTTGATCTGTTCTTGAAGATGAACCATATCTTGGTACAATATATGGTACATTCTCCTATCGGCTCTAATAATAATGTTCCAGTGGTGACATTAACAGTGCAGGTAAGGGCATTTTTGGGATTTTTGTAGTGCAACTCATGATTTTTGTGGTGCAGGCTGTGCCCCTGGCTATGATGTGTGATCTGACTTTGGGTTGGCCCAATGCAAAAAGCATGAAGATCCATGAGGATCAATGCTTCAAAACCACGTTTTTGGGCCATGGAGTTGCCAGGAAGCCGTGGATCCAAGTTTTTTGTGGTGCAGGCCGTGCCCCTGGCTATGATGTGTGATCTGACGTTGAGTTGGCCCAATGTGCAAAGCGTGAGGATCCATGAGGATCCGTGCTTCAAAACCACGTTTTTGGGCCATGGAGTGGCCAGGAAGCCGTGGATCCGAGTTTTCTGTGGTGCAGGCTGTGCTCCTTGCTATAACGTGTGATCTGATGGTGACTTTTGGCTGATCTAGTGCAAAAATCATGAGGATCCATGAGGATCCGTGCTTCAAAACCACGTTTATGGGCCAGGTTATGGCCAGGAAGCCATGGATCCGAGTTTTTTGTGGTGCAGGCTGTGGACATGATGTGTGATTTGACTGTTAGTTTGCGTTGGCACAATGCAAAAAGCATGAAGATCCATGAGGATCCATGCATCAAAACCATGTTTTTGGGCCATGGAAGCCGTGGATCCATGATTTTTGTGGTGCATGCTGTGCCCATGGCCATGATGTTTGATCTGATGGTGACTTTGGGCTGATCTAGTGCAGAAATCATGAGGATCCATGAGGATCCATGTTTTTTAACCATGTTTTTGTGCCCCTGTGGCCCCACGAAACAGTGGATGCATGATTTTTTTGATGCTGCCTACAGAGTAAGACATGGTCTACAGTATCATGGTGGTTTTATTTAATTTGAATGAAGAAATCATATGAATTCATGAGGATCCGTCTGGATATACCTTTTCCCCTTTTCCCCTCATCTTCCAGTATACGGGATTATGTGGTGTACTTAGTTGGCGATGTTATATGCTTCTGTGTTGGGGATTCCCCATCCTCCTTCTGAGGAAGGGAGGTGCAAGTATTTGGGGCTTATTCTTGGTTTTTTGTGTGAGAAGATAAATGACTATAATTTTTTCTGCCATTTGGGCTGGGGGAATCCTGATTAGGAGGATTTGGAATGGGTGGGTTAATTTAAGAAGGGTGAACATTTTGATCATGGCTATTTTGTCTGAGAGAGTGAAATTGGTGTTGTTCCATCTCTTTAGGTCTTTGTTGATTTGTCACCACAAGGGAGTGGAGGTTTCTGGTTATTTGTACCTCTAGGTATCTGAACTTGGTACGGCAAAGTTTTATCTTGGTGATGTTAGTGAATTCTTTTTGGGTATGAGAGGGTGTGTTGAAGCACATAGCCTCAGACTTTGCAAAATTTACCTGTAGGCCCGACACCATTGCAAATGTGTTGAGTTCTCTGATTAGGGAGGTCTGGGTTTATGGGGTCTGGGGTTGTAACCATTACGTCGCCTGCAAAGAGCCCTGATTTATAGGTTCTGCCTTTTATTTCCACTCCCTGTGTGTGGCTGCTCGGATTCGGATTGCTAAGTCCAGAGCCAGGATGAATAGGAAGGGAGACAGTGGCAATGGTGGGAGCCTACCCCTACCCCTGCTCACGACCAGGATCCTAAAACTCCACAGGAGCAGTGGAGTAGTGTTGATTTGGAACAATGGTTTGCTGAGTGGCACAGTTTGGAAGACAATAGTTGGGCAGAACTGGGAGGTGAACAGCAAGAAGAACGGGAAGAGAGTGATCTAGCCGACTCTCTCTCACCAGAAGATGTGCAGCCTCTTAGTTCCAAGGCTAGGATAAGGTGGCTGTGCTCAGTGGTTGAGAGATCAGGTGGCTAGGAGATGAGAGGACAGAAGTGATTGGAGGGAAGTGGGAGGAACATTAATTGGGAGCACCTGCACTCTGAGAAAGGTCGCTTGTTCTTTTGTTGCATTCATTAAACATTAAACATTAAACCATCGGCTGTGGTGAGGACTGCAGGGCCTGCTCCCTTCCAAGGCCTTTTCCAGCTGACCCAGGGGGCGGGGCCCAGACCCTCACACTCCCAGCTACAAAAGGAGTGTGAGTCCAAATGAGTCCAGCCCCACCACATGCTTAGAGTGTGGTGGGGCTGGACTCATTTGGAACAAACTCCTGGGGAAGTGTGGGGTTGACCATAACATCCTTCTGGACCGTCTAGGAGCTGGGGGCACTGTTATATTGTGGTTCCGCTCCTTCCTCCTGGGCTGTGTCCAGAAAGTGGTGGTGGGGAATGAGTGTTCAGACCCTTGGCCCTCAGCGTTCCGTCTTCTCCCCCATGCTTTTTAACATCTACATGAAGCCGCTGGGAGGTTTGGACTGGGTGCCCCTCAATATGCAGATGATACCCAGCTCTACCTCTCTTTCAAATCAGAACCAGTGAAGGCGGTGAAGGTCCTGTGCGACTGCCTGGAGGCGGTTGGAGGATGGATGGCGGCTGTCAGGGCTGCCTCAGATCCCAGCTCAGACCAAGGTTTGACTGTGTGTATACAATAAATGTGTGTATACATAAAATGGATATGTGGATATATGCATGTGTATGTATATCTATATATTTATATGTGTCAGGGCTGCCTCAGGTCCCAGCTCACAAGAGACCAACGCCAAGTCCAGTTTATTTACAAAGATGTTTATTGCAGTACATTGTACACTCCACAGCCGAGGCGCGCAGCCCCACGTCTGTTACGCTTAGACCGTTGAAGTCCCCTCTGAGTCAGTCCCTCCCCTGCACCAGTTTAAGAGGCTTGTGCTGCTCCACCTCTTCCTCTCTTTCCTTTTCCGCAGGGTCTTCCTGCCCCC
>JAXCMG010008478.1:0-10102 GCA_034642415.1 Podarcis siculus | reverse complement strand
ATTTTGCAGTGTTTGGCTGTCCTTTATTCCGACTTACTTGAGCACCAAAGGGAAAGGCATGGTGGCTGTGGAGATCTTCTCCATCTTGGCCTCTACTGCTGGGTTACTGGGTTGTATCTTTTGCCCGAAATGCTACATCATTGTGTTGCGACCAGAACTGAATAGCAGGGAGAAACTAATAAGGAGAAAGTATTAAGGAATCTTATATTTTCATTCTATCATACAGTAATACATATTAAAAAGAGCCTTAGGAGCAGGTCGGAATATTAGTAGATAGTCACTTCAAATTATATCGATGTCTCTTTGCAAAGTTTCTGTTCATGCTCAGATTTTGTCTAAGTTCATCTCGCAAAATGTATTTTTTCAACTATCTCACTCAAGGAACATTTTCCAAGGCAGTAGGTTGGGCAAAGATCTGGTGCTCATTGCCATGACCATCAGATTCACTAAAATAGAAAACAGTTGAGAATGGGACAGAACTATGAAGTAAGGAAGCAAAACAAAACAAGCTTAAGAGAAATGGGTCAGTATCAAATATCAACAATTGGAAGAGCTGGATATGCTTAGCATGGAAATTAAGGGAAGACATGATATCTGTCATTATTATTATTACTACTACAGGGGGCAAGGGGGGCTCACGGCAACAGCACAATATGTTTTTCAACTCCAGCTCCCATTACCTCAAGTTAAGGACGAGGGATGATGGGAGTTGTAGTCCAGCAGCTTCTCTTGGAAACCACATCACTGTTTAGCTCTATACATATCTTGGCTTAAAAAAAATAATTCTCATATTGCCTCCACCCATGATGTAAGTGCACCATGCCGTCCAGATGCTGCAATAAACACTTGGTAGGACTAGATGACAAGTTGCTTTGCATGCAATTGACTTCTCTAAATACAAAGGCAGATCAAAGATAGTTGGTAGCAATATCCAACTTCAATCTCTGCAGCCTTGGGAGGTAATTTCTTCTCAACAAACTCTGCTTATTTCAATCACCCAGTGGCTTAGTCATGCTGGCCAAATGACCTGGAAGCTGTACGCCAACTCCCTCGGCCAATAAAGTGAGATGAGTGCCGCAACCCCAGACTTGTCCATGACTGGACCTAATGGTCAGGGTCCCTTTACCTTTTTTATATGCTGAACTGGATAAGTGCCCACTATTTTATACAAGCAGTTCCACAACACCAGTGCTTTTATATTTAGGGGGGGAAATGTGCCATTAATCTCTATGAAGTTGTAACTGTAAATTCCACACTTTTAACATTTGGGGAGAAAAGAAGAAGTTGGTACTGAGTACCCTTGAGTACCCACAGGGGAAAAGCACTGGTCAGCACACAGAACTCATAAACATTATTTATTATTAAATGAAGCACTACCCATCTTTCTCACTTCCAAGTGTTGTGCTGTTAATGCTGGCAGTGTCCTCACCCCATTTATGACACATCTGGGAGGGGATTTCAGAGCTTATGGGGAAGCATGAACAGATATTGAGCCATGGCACTGGCTATTATTGATTTCTTTTTTCTTCTTAATGGTGCTCTGCATTAACATGATAAATGCCTTTCTGTCTATCTTTCTGTTGATTGATCATTTGATATGATCATAATCTTTACATTTTTATTGCCCCAATGTCAGAGAAAGGGCTCCCCAGAGAGAGAGAGAGAGTTAGAAGAGGAGGAAGGAGTAGATCTCTTTCCTTCCCAACAGTTTGAAGACAGCTCATCACAACCCGTCTTTTCATTGGCTGGAGAAGAGGAAATAAATTTTCATGGAAGCGAGAGAGGTCTGGAGAGCCTCCAAGACACTGATAAGCGGTCTCTAGCAACAACAGAAGGGGGGGGTATTCATCAGAGGAAGGGGCAGGATGCCAACCAGAATCCCTCCACTCTCATATTTTAACAAGGGTCAAGGAAAGATGTCAATTAAGATTCTAAAGGGCTATTCCTGGAGGATATCCTGTTGGCTGCGAAATCGGAGTCCTGATGCGTCAATGTCTTGAAAGGAGCCGGTAGCTGTGTGAATGGCTCTGAGTGTAATTACTGCATATAATAAAATCCCTTGAAAGTTGACGGATTCTGCTTGCTGCCTAATTAAGCTGAGGAGCCAACTAGAATAGATCATGACAAGCAAGTAGCTATTATTGTGGAAAGTGAAGCAATAACTGCAGAAATCTTAACATATCAGTACTATCCAAAGTGTGTATAAGCCACCCAAAGTCTGCGTTAATCTGAAGTCATTACTCACACAAGCAAAGAAAGCAGGGATGGCAGGCACCACCCAACAGTCAATCATTGGCCTATTCAAAGCTCTATTCCTTTACCCCTACGGTTTGCTAGTAAGACATGCTAGCAAAATAGCCTGATGGCAAGTGATTGGCAGGTGTGTAAGATGAAACTCTAATTCTAAGACACAGCCACCTTCTTTCCAGGAATATCACTGCTTCGGTAGTTCACTCAAGTTACTAGCTTTACCAGAGAATGTCACTCTCCTGATTTAATTTGTTTTTCAGAGAGATCAGGAACAAAACGTTTCTTTCTCATTGCTTCTTGACAGAGAAGGGATATTTGTGGACATTTACATGTCACTGAATTTTTGCTTATGCTGGGAGGGTTTGACGGACGTTGTTGTCCAACAACAAAGCACCAAATTATTAATGCACCTGCTTCAGGGAATGGAGAAAAGTTGTGGGCTGTTACATAAAATGAACCATTTTTTTCCTACCCAAAGTGTCACTCAGTATCAAAGCTTTGAAGAGGCAATTATTTTCCTCTGCAATTATTCAAATAATTATAGTTTGCTCACCATTCTGAAGCTTCTGGTGCTTTCTAGAAGGCAGGAGAAAACAGTCAGTAAAGTAGTTATAAATTAACTCCTTATGCCATTAGGCTATAATTAAGTGCAAGAGGCAGGCAGGTCCATCTATGACATGTTCTCCTTTTTGAATCTTATAAGACACACTTGGACTTCTAGGATTGGCAATCTCACAAAGGATGCAAGTTACAAATTAGGGAATTTATAGTGTCAAATCACTGTTCTGCCAGCATGTAAGAAATAGCACTGTTGATGCTCCTGTTGACTCCCCTTGTGTCCCAAGAAGAAACTATGAAACGTCACACAGGTGATCCCCTCCCTGTTCCACATGAATGGTACCAACTAGGTTGCCTCCTCATTGGTGGGATTGCTTCTCATATCTCTTATATAGACAACCAAGTTACTTTTGAGGAACACCCTTCTCAGAACCTGTTTGACTTTCCACAGTAAGGATCCCCCACTCCATCTGCATTTTCTAAGTTGTATACCTTATAATTATTAAAAGTATATGTGGATACTCTCCTAAATATGAGAGCTTTTTCTGTTTGGGAATGCAGGGTTTGGATCATGAATACTGCAAGCCTTCTGAATAAACATGGAACTTCTGCATATGAAAACCAGCACAACCTTTTGTGTGCACTCAAACTATGGGCGCACACAAAAATAAAATCTCAAAAAGGGGGGATATAAAAGCACTGACTTATGTCGCTTGGGATGTGATGGTGGTTAGCTAATGGAAACTATAGTCTTTTTTAGCTCTCGTATAATTGCCTTTTTGGGAAAACAAATTATATTTATTCTTCTTGGAGAACTCTTAAGTACCTCAGATCATACTCTTTCTCAAGCCACCACATATCTTAATAAGTAATGTTTAAACTAGAGGTCATTGATGTGAGTATTCGACAATGCATTTGACAGAGAAAATAAAAATGTATTGCTTTGTTCTGCTGATGAGCTCTCAAAGTATGTCACAACATGTGCATTGCATATGACAAATATGATCTGATGCATCATAGATTGTTTATATTTTTTCAACTGAAGAATATTTTACTAGCTGTGGGGATCTCAGAAAAAAATAGGAAGAATGTAAAAAGTAACAATCTGATTTTAGAGGTGAAATGCAGCACTATTTTGCATGTGTCCATGCACACACATGAACACACAATCACTTAATGATAAAGGGCTGCAAATAAATGAATCAACATGTGCCTAGATAGTATAATGAACAATGAATTGACAATCTAGACACAATCTATGATGCAATAGAATACTACACTTTTCACTCTTCATAGATTGGTATGCTTAAAATTTGTTGAAGAAGATGCTATGCATAAATTGTGGCACATGGGAAACAAATAGGAGGCTATTGCAAAATTGTGACTCAGTTACACGTATAAATTTCTGCGTTTGTACCATAATGAGTTTGTGTATTATGGACACATCTTCAGAGATATTAAAATAAACTCTCTTTGCAGTGTCATAACCAAGTACTACCAGCACAGCCTGGCTTTGGCATTTGCTGTAAATGAGATCAACAAGAATGCCAATATCCTGCCCAATGTCACCTTCGGGTTCCACATCTCCGACAGCTATGACAGTGCAAGGATGACCTATCGGACGACACTGGACCTGATTTTCAAGTCACATACATTTCTTCCCAACTACAAATGTGGCAAACAGAAAACCCTTCTTGCCATTATTGGAGGACTTGGTTCTGACACCTCTGTCCTTATGATGGACATCATTGGTCTCTACAAAATTCCACAGGTAATATCTGTGCATGTGGATGTTGAAAAATTATTTATTACTCAGCTTTGAAGTCCCAAAGAAAGGAGTAATATTGATGACAAGAAGAAAAATATTGGGAACCTTATAATATCCCTATAACTCAACATAACTTCTCAAGTATGGAAAAAAGAGTACTGTACTTGATTAAATGCTTATGTAAAGATACTGTGTTGAAAGTGTGCTGCTCCACAAATGGACAACTTACAGGATGTACCAGCCACAAAGGGAGTCAAGCAAGGGTGTATTATAGCCCCAGCACTATTCAACTTATATAAAAATGATATTGTCCAGTGTCTAACATCTCCATAGTATTATGCCCCCAAATTGACCATAAAACCTATATCAATGCTGTTATATGCCTCTATCCCAAACAAAAGTAGCGTTAAAAAGACTGATGAGGGTATTTTCAGGATATTGCCAGAGAGAACAGCTGGCCATGAATTACAAGAAAGTCCATGTTTTTTTCAAGAAGCTATAGGGCCCATAGATGGCTTATGGACAACCAGCCAATTGAACAGGTCAAAGTTTTCAAATATCTTGGCCTTATTTTCCAGTCTGCAGGGTCATGGGGAGCACACCAGAAATGTGCAAAAGAAAAAGTGTCCCAAAAAGCCAAAATATTGCCATGCCTTTTCTACACAAAAGGTTGAAAACATATATGATCAATCATGGAAGTGTTCCATGCTAAACCCCTAGCACAGTTATTATATGGGGCTCAGATTTGGACAGCCATTCACCTTGGATCTATGGAAGCTGTCCAATCAAAGTTCTTAAGGTAAATTTTCTCTATACCACCCTCTGTCCCAAACACATCATTGTGTCTAGAGGCTAATCTTCTGTCCATAGAATTATGGATTTGGCATAGGACATTTAACTATGGGCTTCTCCTAAATTTAAATCCCCCAAGTCTAATATCCCTAGTGCTGCAAGATTGTCACAAGAGCACCTGGACTAAAATTGTCTATCAGAAGCTTCACTCTTGTGGTTTATCACCACAACAGCTAGTTGCTTTAGGTTTTAGTAAAGCAAACAGTCTAATTTGTCAGTGCCTAAATGATATCAAACATCAGAACAACTTGGCCACAATAAGGAAATTTCCCCATAGTATGACTATTTTCCACCTACCCATTTCAACTCTCCTGCACCCTATATGCATAACCTAGCAATTCTAAAATATAGATGTACTTTTACTCTTGCAAGATTGAATGTATTGCCCCGGCTGTACTTGAGGAACGATTCCAACAGATTCAACTTGAAAAATGCTTATGTCCCTGTGGAGGTGGCAGTACCGAATCTGTGGCGTATATCCATCTGGCCTGCACTCTTTATAAGGACTAGGGGAATGAGGTTATCACCCCTCTTTTATTTTCCATTCTGGGTCTCCCAGCCACTGTGACAGTGTCCTTTCTCTTGGCAGATCAAGATGAGCAGGTGACAGCAAAGATTGCAAGGTTTTTAGCTGCTGCAATTAGAATAAGATCCATTATTTGACTATTGATTAAAAACCCTAATATTTATTTTGTATAACTGACTCTTTATTTTGTGTGTGTGTATAGTATTGTTGTTTTATTGCTATGGCCAATGGCTGATGCAAATATTCATTCATTCATCTGTGGATGTGGATATTGGAAACTTATTTATTACTCAGCTTTGAAGTTCCAAAGAAAGGAGTAATATTGATGACAAGAAGCAAAATATTGGGAACATTATAATAGCCTTTTAACTCAAGATAGATTTAAAAATACTGCAGAAATACTAGTTGCACAAATCCACTCCCAGGACGAACTTTTGAAATACATAGATGGGCATTAATGAATCTTTGTTGTCTCTGCACATTGTCTTACAGCTGATATATGGCTCATTTGCACCAGATGAGATCCAAACAATGGGTGCTCCTCCCTTTTACCGCATGGTTCCAAATGAAAACCTTCAGTATATGGGGATTATATGGCTACTTCAGCATTTTAGGTGGACCTGGGTTGGGCTCTTTGTTGTGGATGATAACAGTGGAGAGCAATTCCTCAGAATACTGGAGCCATTGTTTTCCAGGCATGGAATCTGTTCAGCCTTCACCAAAAGAATCCCACAAGAAGTTCGTATGGAGGAATTCATAAATCAGTTTAATGATGCAAGCCCTGTTGATATATCTTTCCAAGATAATAAAGCTGGTACAATTATCATGTATGGAGAGTCTTTTACAATTTTGTGGCTGAGAACTTTTATATGTTCACAGGATTCAGGAAATAAGGAAAACCCATTATCTGGAAAGGTGTGGATTATGACAATGCAGATGGATTTTATATTAACGGGTGCTGCAAGAGGATGGGGTTTTGAAATGTTCCAGGGTGCCATTTCCTTCACAATTCACACAAAAGAAGTACCAGGTTTCAGGGAATTTCTTCAAATCATTAAGCCAAATTGGACTCAAGGAGATGGGTTTCTCAAAGATTTCTGGGAGCAAGCCTTTGACTGTTTCTTTCCAGATCCAGGGGTGCCTATAATGGATGATGACAGCTGTACTGGAGAGGAGAGTCTGGAAAGTCTCCCTGCTGGACTTTTTGAAATGCACATGAGTGGCCACAGCTACAGCATTTATATTGCTGTCTATGCTTTGGCTCATGCTTTGCATGCCGTGTTCTCCTCTAGATCCAAGCACAAACCAATGCTGGTTGGTAACAATGTTGAATTTCATAACCTTCAGCCTTGGCAGGTAATGTCTTACCAGAAAGTATTTCTATATACAGTGTACAGTGGTACCTTTGGTTACGAACGTCTCGGGTTACGTTTTGTTCAGGTTACGAACGTTTTTAACCTGGAACTGAGTGTTCTGAGCTCTCGGAGGCCTCGCTGCTGCCTGGAGCCAAACCCGGACATCTGCGGGGCCTGCAGAGGCCCCGCAAATGGGCTTCAGCAGTGGGAGCTTTTTGAGGCCTCTGTGAATGCCCGGAGACATGCCCTGATATCTGAGGGACCTATGGAGGCTCCGCATTCAGCCTCCAGCCGCGAGAGCTCTCCAAGGCCTTCACAACTGCCTGGAGCCAGGCCCTGACATCCTCAGGATGCCCAGCAGGTCGCATCCCAGCCCCAAAGTTAGGTAAGGAACAGTTATCTAATGAAGTCCAAGAGCAATGGAGCTATTAAGAAAACAAAGATGAGACTGGGCTTAAAAGCCCTTTACCAACCCTTGCCCCACTCCCAGGTGTAGCAAGATGGGTGGCACTTACCCAGGTAAGGCCACCTACCCTGTGGGAGGGGGAAAGAGTGAGATTTTGGGATTCTGCAAGGGATTTTGGGATTTGTTTATGTGAGTCTGCCCTGTGCCTTTGTCTCTGCTTTGCCCCTTCGTTTGGGCGACATCTGGGGGACTCTGCCTTCTGCCATTGTTTGGGGGGTCGTGCGGAGCCCATTTCAGCTACTGGTTGATTGTGTGACTGCAGAAATGGATAAAAGCCCCCCATCCAAACAGTGACTATCATCAGTGCATGTAAGAAAAACAAATGTTAATTTTTTCATCTACAATGCTACCTTATTTATTTTATAGTACAGTACATTAATTATTGCCTTCATTTTATGGATCAATGGTCTCGTTAGTCAGTAAAATTCATGTTAAATTGCTGTTTTAGGGGGTGTTTTTCATTGTCTGGAATGGATCAATCCACTTTTCCATTACTTTCAAAGGGAAAGTGAGCTTCAGGTTAAGAACGCTTCAGGTTAAGAATGGACTTCTGGAACCAATTAAGTACTTAACCTGAGGTACAAGTGTAGGATAATGTGAAGCTACATTCAGGTTTCTCCTTCAGTCATTAATGGAAATATTGGGTTCCTATTTCTTTCTATAACTGAAGTGTGTGATTTGCAGAGTGTTGTTATCTATGAATCTCCCCCATCTTTTTCGATTAGCTCCACTCGTTTCTTCAAGGCATTTCATTTAACAACTCAGCTGGAGAAACTGTGTCCTTTAATGATAAACAGGAAATGAGAGGTGGATTTGACATCATGAATCTTGTCATCTTGCCAAACAACTCATTCCAGAAAGTGAAAGTTGGGAGGGTTGATCCCACTGTCCATGAAGGAAAACGATTCACCGTCGATGAGGATAGAATTGAATGGCCTAGAAGTTTCAATAAGGCATGGATTCTGTTTATTCTTAATTTGAAAACTGTGTCAAATTTTCTATGCATTGTTTCTTAACTCTGAGCTTACATCACTTTGCTTCTTCATGTCTGTGATCCTGCAGTAACAGGTTAACTCTGCCACTCTGATTGCAAAGAGTCTGCTGCTAGGAGTGGTTCACAATCTTTTACAATTAACTGTGTTGGAGATAGATGAGGTGGTGATTAAGCTGGTTGCTGAATTCCTTGTGCCTCTGATAATATCCTTCCAGCAATAGAGTGGTAACACGGGTTAAGTACTTAATTCGTTCCGGAGGTCCGTTCTTAACCTGAAACTGTTCTTAACCTGAAACGCCACTTTAGCTAATGCAAAGTTCTTAACCTGAGGTACTATTCCTGGGTTAGCGGAGTCTGTAACCTGAAGCATATGTAACCCAAGGTACCACTGTACCCACTTTCTCATATTTTGACATGGATGCTGGAAAAAATGAAAGCTTCAAACTTTATTTCATTGAATCTGATTTACTTACTCTCCCCTCCATTTTTGGAATATCTTACAAACAATACCCTTTAAGCACAACATAGGAGATTTTATCTAATTCAGATATTATAGCCAGTGCATTTTTTCTGGGGGGGCGCAGGGGTATGCCTACCCCTAAACATTTTGTGAATCTAAGTTTGGCCTCATTGAGGGACAGTATTTCAAAATGAGTAGGAAAATGAGAGTACCCCTAACCATTTTGTAAAAGAAAAAAAGCACTGATGATAGACATTTGATGATTTCCTACAAAATGTAATGTGGAGAAGCTATAGTCTGCTTTAAGAGAAAAGGGGAAGCAAATTTCATCGCTATCAGTCTGAGATGAGCACATCCACTTTTATAATTGTCCAAGAAGTTTTAAAATCCAATAATTTATTATGCAAATACATAAACTTACCTATTGTAACTTTTGATATTAGGCTATATCAGCAATTAAAGAATATCTTGTTTTGAATATTATTTATTTATTTCAACAGTTTATATACCACTTAAATAAACAAGGTCAGTTAAAGTTAACCATAAAGCTTTTTCGTACTGATTTCCCTCCCTGTTTATGGATAGGTGCTTCCTCTTTCGGTGTGTAATGAACACTGCCATCCTGGTCATCAGAAGAAAATGAAGGAAGGGGAAAAGTTTTGTTGCTATGATTGTGTCCCATGCTTAGATGGGAAGATATCAAACCAGATTGGTGCGTGGTGTAATTTTGCCATCACATAGGTGTTTTTTTTTTACTTTGTTGTGCCACATTAATTCACACTAAGTTTAGAGCTTTTTCTATTTTTCAGATATGGAGGACTGTTTCAAATGCCCAGAAGACCAGTATGCAAACAAAGATAAGAATGGTTGCAT
>JAXCMG010008473.1:0-14963 GCA_034642415.1 Podarcis siculus | reverse complement strand
AAAAAAACACACACCAACCGCTACTTACATGCACAATCACACCACCACCCTGCACAAATATACTCCGTAGCCAAGACTCTCATCTCCAGAACCAAACGCCTGGCTGACAAAGACCACTTGACAACTGAGTTACAGAATCTCTCAAATGTGTTAATTGCCAATGGATACCAGCAAAACAGGGTTACGAAGCTAATCCAAAAAGAAACACCCCCCAAAAACCAAGACACAGAAGAAAACAATGGCATGGCCCTCCTTCCTTATATCAAGGGCACTACAGATAAAATTAGCAAAATCCTCCATAAACACAATATCAAAACAGCCTTTTGCGCCAACCAAAAAATAGCCAATATCCTCAGAAACCCCAAGGATAAAATCCAGTTGGAAAACCAAGGGGTCTATGAAATACCCTGCAAAGTCTGCCCAGCCACGTACATTGGACAAACAAACAGACGAATAAATGCACGTATCGCAGAACACAAGAATGCCGTCAAAAAAGAAGAAAAAACTTCCTCTCTTTTCCAACACATGAAAGAAACAGGACACGAAATTAATTTTGCAGATTCCAAATTGCTCTCTAACATGGAACATCACCACAAGAGAATAATCATGGAAGCCATCGAGATAGAGAAACACCCTCACAACATGAACAAGCGTGACGACACATCCCGCTTGCCAGACATCTGGAAATTAGCCCTCCCCACAAAAACTGACACCAGATCCAGAGGCACACAGAACGCCATCACCAATCAACCACACCAGACCCAAACCCAGACCCTCTCCACAGATAAATTACAGACACCATCCAGTAGCCAAACCACGATGGCACCTCCGGATGCTGCACCCCCCTGCAATCCCTACACAGATCTGGCTGGCACAGGCCACAAAACCACAGCTCGCCCCTATACACGAAGCCAAGCCAGAGCACAACAAAGCAGTACAGCCATCTTCTCAGAAAAACTCTTCACAAAGTTCAAGAGGTCAAGACACAAAAGCTTTAGCAACTAATCCACACCTAATGACCCACCTAAGTGGTACTCAGGATATCACTCAAGAAATCACTCAAGATATCCCTCAAGCAATTAAGGAACAAAAGAAGAAAAGGCACACTAGCCTGGGAACTTCCTCTCTGCCCAGAACATTGGAGGCTATACACCACACCTCCTCAACAGTATTTATAGGAACTCAAACACTGAGATCCTGCTCTGTTCCAGTAACAAGAAGCCGAAAGCACCAGCCTGAAGATGACGAGTGAGACCTCGTCGAAACGTCGCCTAGACACCCCAACTTTTACACGGGAAGACACCCGAGGACACCAAAACCTGCATATATATATATATATATATATATATATAGTAAGGTAAAGGTAAAGGGACCCCTGACCATTAGGTCCAGTCGTGGCCGACTCTGGGGTTGCGGCACTCATCTCGCTTTAGTGGCCGAGGGAGCCGGCGTACAGCTTCCGGGTCATGTAGCCAGCATGACTAAGCCGCTTCTGGCGAACCAGAGCAGCACACGGAAACGCCATTTACCTTCCCGCCGGAGCGGTACCTATTTATCTACTTGCGATTTGACGTGCTTTCGAACTGCTAGGTTGGCAGGAGCAGGGACCGAGCAATGGGAGCTCACCCCGTCACGGGGATTCAAACTGCCGACCTTCTGATCAGTAAGCCCTAGGCTCTGTGGTTTAACCCACAGCACCACCCGCGTCCCATATATATATATATGGGACGCGGGTGGCGCTGTGGGTAAAAGCCTCAGCGCCTAGGGCTTGCCGATCGAAAGGTCGGTGGTTCAAATCCCCGCGGCGGGGTGCGCTCCCGTTGCTCGGTCCCAGCGCCTGCCAACCTAGCAGTTCGAAAGCACCCCCGGGTGCAAGTAGATAAATAGGGACCGCTTTCTAGCGGGAAGGTAAACGGCGTTTCCGTGTGCGGCTTTGGCTTGCCAGAGCAGCGATGTCACGCTGGCCACGTGACCCGGAAGTGTCTCCGGACAGCGCTGGCCCCCAGCCTATAGAGTGAGATGGGCGCACCAACCCCAGAGTCTGTCAAGACTGGCCCGTACGGGCAGCGGTACCTTTACCTTTACCTTTATATATATATATATATGGCGACCCCAAAGTAGGTATACTGCTTTAAAATCCACTTCCTTTGTTCTTGACTCAAGTTCCTTCACAATATCAGTAAAGAAAAACCATCCTTTTATCTGACTCCACTATTCTTTCCAACTTCCAGCCTGAAATCTAACTGCCACTTTGTTCTGGGTCAGTTATATGTATGCATATAATCTGTTGTGATAAATTTCATTGATTCAACTGTATATAATTATACTGTACATTGATGTATTTTCGTTTTGTGTAAGATTTACCTTTGTTTTTTTATTTTACTCCGGCGTATTTAGAGATTTAGTTCTTACGTTACTTAAATGTGGTACTTTAGAAGTGTCGGTAGTACAGTTGACGTAACCCACTTTATAGATTTCTTGAAATATAAAGCAGTATGCAAGCTAAATTAATATCAAATAAATGCTTTCTTCCAGCTGTGGACGAAGCTCAGGTAAGCTTATATATTTAAGAGCTGAGGCTTCTTTTTCCCTTTGAAAGTGGGAACTGCTCCTTCTTGCAGTGTAACAATCCATCTTTGCTCTCAGTAAATCCTGATAGAATTCTATATGGATACAAAATCTTGCATTTGACCCAGAAGTGACAAAGACAAAAGTTGGGGGAACAATGCTCATTAAAAAACTTCCAAATCTTTGTTGAACATAAGATCTAGGTCAAACTGGGATAAGTATCTTGACATCAACGCTTCATTTCCCCTCTGCTAGGTGTTTGAGTTGACTGAAATTCATAGTCCCTTTGCAGTGGCTGTCTTTGAGGATTACGTTTATTGGTCTGAGCTGAAAACAAGGACAGTACAGAGACTACACAAAAGGACTGGAAAGAATAGATCCGTCCTTATCAAGCGTCATGGGCAACCATATGGACTTAAGGTACTGCCTTTAACTTTGTAGGGGACCAGTCGGTTGAGCCAAGAGTGTATCTCCTTGCCAATCATTGAAGAATAACTGAAACTGGGTTCTGCTGGGACTTTGTTTGCATAGCATCCCTCTGAGCAAAACTCTCATGCTATCATAGTAACAGCTTTGCTGCAAGGTAGGCTGGGAGAATGGAAAACATGCTTAGGAACAAGGTATAGGCCAAATGTCGCTATTCTTGTGAGTATTGCTGCTGCACTAATTAGTGTTAACTCATTTTGGGAAGTCCCATGTGTGAGTGTGGTTCAGGCTGCCAACCATCAGTAAAAGCTGCATCAAACTGAATCACACTTGCGTATAGAAGCTGGATGCATTCCACTTAGCTTGGCAAAGGCCTTACGGTCTATTGGAAATAATAATAATAATGCAGACCTGAAGGACCCAGCTTGTTAAAAGAGTTATTTGGTAGCTGGGGAGCAATGCAAGCTCTTCATCTTCAAAAATGCAGAGTAAAGGTAAAGGGACCCCTGACCATTAGGTCCAGTCGTGGCCAACTCTGGGGTTGCGGCGCTCATCTTGCTTTATTGACTGAGGGAGCCGGCGTACAGCTTCCGGGTCATGTGGCCAGCATGACTAAGCCTCTTCTGGTGAACCAAAGCAGTGCACGGAAACGCCGTTTACCTTCCCACCAGAGTGGTACCTATTTATCTACTTGCACTTTGACGTGCTTTCGAACTGCTAGGTTGGCAGGAGCAGGGACTGAGCAACGGGAGCTCACCCTGTCACGGGGATTCAAACCGCCAACTTTCTGATCAGCAAGCCCTAGGCTCTGTGGTTTAGACTAAATCCAGACTGCCAGGGAAACTGACCTGTTACACACCTGGCTCATGGGCCTCATCCTTTGTCAAATGGAGGGTGGAAGGTACCTTTTCCCCCACTTCATGACAACTGCCACAAACTTGAGATTAAACGGGAAATGCTTTTCCTTTCCCCAATTCACCCACACAATGCAGACAGGCTTTACTGCAGATTTCCCCCAGCACTGTGTATGTTGCAGTGCATGGTCTTAATTCAGGCTACAGAGAGAGATGCCCTGGAAACACCAATCTCGGTCAAGGCTTTTAACCTCTGGGGAAATTGGCTTGCAGATCCTGCATGAAGTTCTTCAGCCGGGAGCCCCCAACCCGTGTGCGGGAAATGGCTGTTCCCACTTGTGCCTGTTGAACCCAAACAAAAGAGGGAGCTGCCTCTGCCCAGCTGGACTTGTGCTTTCAAACGATGAAAAGACCTGCGTTCCTCTGAAGGAGACGGCTTTCATGTTTCTGGTTGCACAAACCTCTGTTACTCAGGTATTGCTGCAAATGACCTATTGCATAATAACAGGGAATTTTGTTGTAGTTTTCCAGTCCAAGGGGTCCTTTCCCCCTTTGGGGTGAGTTGGAAAGGAAAGGTGCAGAGAGGGTAGGCGGAGACCTTTAAAGTTTAAGAAACGCCCACTCACGGATTCTGCCAGCGACTGTCAGCCACGGGTGAGTGGCTGTCCGGACAGAAGAGGTTCACTTTGGCAGCCCAGCCAGGTGTTTGCACCCAGCCAGGGAGATAGGCACCTGCTTACGCACGAGCAACCCCTTAGAACCATTACAGTTTCCTTGGCAGAATTTCTCCGCTGAAGCTGCAAATGGAACACCCTCTTGTTGCCTCCCAAAACCATATAAATGTCTCTAATGCTTTCCTAAAATCCTAGGTCTACATAAAGAAACTGCGCTCCGTTTCGGGGCAGCTGCCCCCTGTCCACAGCACCCTCCCCATGACAAGCATCAACCACTTGGCAGCAGTAGACTACTCTGTACGTGACAATGCACTCTACTTCTCGGAGTCTGAAGGTGGCGTCATAAAGGTCCTAGCTATGAAGGACGCTGGGAGAGTTGCACTGAAGGAAGTCCTTCCGGTCAAGGGCACCGTGATTTCACTAGCTCTTGACTGGCTGAGTGGCAACATCTACTGGATTGACAGCAAGCACCCATCAATCCAAGTGGCAACTTCAGATGGGAGATACACACTTGTTCTGATCACCGATGGGCTGTCCCATCCAACATCTGTAGTTCTTCATCCCCCAACTGTGGCTATGTGCTTTGTCGACTCCGGTAACGAACACAGCGCCGTTGGTCCCGTAATAGAATGTTCTTCCATGGATGGGAGCAGGAGGAACGTTCTCTGGGTGACATCACAGACTCCAGTGGGTTTAACAATAGTAGATTATGGCACCCAGGTCTACTGGGCTGACCAAGGTAAGTAGTCTTAACATCCACAATGGTATAATTATTTGGGCGCAGCTAGCCTCCTTTAAAGGAAGCAGGTGGCACGGTGGGTTAAACCACAGAGCCTAGGACTTGCCGATCAGAAGGTTGGCGGTTCGAATCCCCGCAACGGGGTGAGCTCCTGTTGCTCGGTCCCTGCTCCTGCCAACCTAGCAGTTCGAAAGCATGTCAAAGTGCAAGTAGATAAATAGGTACCGCTCCAGCGGGAAGGTAAACGGCATTTCCGTGCGCTGCTCTGGATCTCCAGAAGCGGCTTAGTCATGCTGGCCACATGACCCGGAAGCTGTACGCTGGCTTCCTTGGCCAATAAAGCGAGATGAGCGCCGCAACCCCAGAGTCGGCCACGATTGGGCCTAACAGTCAGGGGTCCCTTTACCTTTACCTAGCCTCCCTTGGGGCATGTTGAAAGGCTTGGCCAGCTTCCTGGACTGACTGAACCACTAGCTAACTTTTAAAATAACCCATCTTGGGATCTGGAAATGGATCCTTTGTTAACTTTATTGCATTTATTTTTATTTATCATATTGGGCTGGCTTTCAAATCCAGTTAGGATATGGTGTCAGTGTTTAAGCTGTGTTTGTATCCTGCAGAGAACCAAAATTCCAAGATAGGCATGGCCAGCCAGATCTAATCAATGTAACAAGTGTTGGCGACTTCCTGCTAGGAATGCCTTCAAGACGAAATATTTCAAGATCATGCAAAGTTTAGAGAATGGAAGTCAGCGAGTGAGATGCTTCTCTGCAGATGCCAGTCCTTAATGTACTGTGGGTTGAATCTCAATGATATTTTTGCTCCTAAGAAACAACAGGAGTAGTTCCCATGCATATTCCTCACAGGTCAAATCTGTGTCCAGGGCAGCTGTCTACCAGCTCCATCTGGTACACAGGCTGAGACCCTACCTGCCCGCGGACTGTCTCACCCGAGTGGTGCATGCTCTGGTTATCTCCCGCTTGGACTACTGCAATGCACTCTACGTGAGGCTACCTTTGAAGGTGACCCAGAAACTACAACCAATCCAGAATGCGGCAGCTAGACTGGTGACTGGGAGCGGCTGCCGAGACCATATAACACCGGTCTTGAAAGACCTATATTGGCTCCCAGTACTTTTCCAAGCACAATTCAAAGTGTTGGTGCAGACCTTTAAAGCCCTAAATGGCCTCAGCCCAATATACCTCAAGGAGCATCTCCACCCCCATCGTTCAGCCCGGACACTGAGGTCCAGCGCCAAGGGCCTTCTGGTGGTTCCCTCATTGCAAGAAGTGAGGTTACAGGGAACCAGGCAGAGGGCCTTCTCCCTGTAGAACACCCTCCCACCAGATGTCAAAGAGAACAACAACTACCAGACTTTTAGAAGACATCTGAAGGCAGCCCTGTTTAGGGAAGCTTTTAATGTTTCATGTATTACAGTATTTTAATATTTTTTGGGAAGCCGCCCAGAGTGGCTGGGGAAGCCCAGCCAGATGGGTGGGGTATAAATAAATTATTATTGTTATTGTTGTTGTTGTTATCATCATCATCATCATCAAGTATTATTATTACACAGCTCAGCCTCTAACTTACTTTCTTCCAGCAAAAGGCACTGTGGAAAGCATTCGGATGGATGGCACTCAGCACAGGCTCATTCGTTCTGGGCTGCGTGGCCTTACACTCTTCACTGCCGGGGAGGGGATAATGGTCTGGACAACAACGGCGCGTAATGGTAAGCAGGCTCCAACAAATGCAGAACTCCAGCAAAACATTAAATAAAGTGTGAGTCGATGCAGGGACGTAGCATGGGTTGCTGGTCTCCGGGGTGGAGCAAGTGTTGTGCCCCTCTGGTGGACTGCGCAATGGTCAGTCCCTTTGCTGGCCGGCGTCTAATCAAGGGAATCTCTCATTGCGAACTAGTCCCAACCAGGGAGCAGAGATAAGGCAGACAAAACGTGAAGCTGGGGGCACCACCGTGTCACCTCATGCTACCTATCACTGCAGCAAGGCACTCTGGGCAATGCATGTGGCTCCAGCAGTGCTTTCCTACCTTCCTCTTCCTCCCTCCCTCTTGGCCAGCCCAGTGGCTGGGCACACAAGGGTCATTTCGCTGGCCACAAGGAGGAGGAGGTACTGCCGGTGCCCCAGCCCCAAAGGCTAGGCCTGGGCACAGCTTGTCTCCCCACAGCTCCAGCCTCGATGAGGGTGCCTGTCGTGGGGGGCACCCAGAGCCACGACCCCCTGTCCTCCCATGCTTACGCCACTGGGTAGATGTGGCAGATGGTAGCACATGGCGATGCTTGATCACCTGACTGGACTTGAGAAGTCCATGGCATGCCAACAAAATGAAGTGGGGCAGATGCCAAGGAACTGATCCTAGCTAGAAGTCTTAAATGATCGGCATTCTAAGGGGGTTCAGATGAATGTTTAGCATTATTCCTAAGCTTATGGGACACATTCAGCTGGTATCCTTTGGGAGCCTTGATGCAGTGCACTGTGCACAAAGATAACTTACCTAATTAGCTCAGAAATAAACAGATTCTAGCTAGTTGGGAATTGGGGTGGGAAATTCTAATGCCATATACTGTATTTTTTGCTCTATAAGACTCACTTTTTCCCTCCTAAAAATGGAAATGTGTGTGCGTCTTATGGAGCGAATGCAGGCTGCGCAGCTATCCCAGAAGCCAGAACAGCAAGAGGGATTGCTGCTTTCACTGCGCAGTGATCCCTCTTGCTGTTCTGGCTTCCGAGATTCAGATTTTTTTTCTCTTCTTGTTTTCCTCCTTCAAAAACTAGGTGCGTCTTGTGGTCTGGTGCGTCTTATAGAGCGAAAAATATGGTAGTTTCTCTCTCTCTCTCTCTCTCTCTCTCACACACACACACACACACACACACACACACACACACACGCACCAGTGATGCCCTAGGTTACTGTAAGGAATGTGTCTCCAATTTTTTCCTCTTATTTTATGTCTTAATAGGTGCAACAAAGGTGTGGCACAGCAGACTGGATGATTCGGAAAACTGGTGGTTTAAAGAAGAGCAGAAACTTGTGGATATAAAGATCTACAGCAAACTCAACCAACAAGGTAAAACATTTTTAAAGTTTTAAAAGGGTGACCAGGCTCTCTTCTGAGCAGTTACTTGGTCAACCGGGGTCCTTTGGGGGGTATAACTCAAAATGGTGGCTTCTTAACCTAACACAAAAATAGGGGCACCAATTTTTCCTTACTTGAATCTGTCAAGCTGCTTGCCTTCTGGAAGAACTCCCACTATTTTTAAGGCTTGCTCTAGATTGCTTAATGGGATGCAGGTGGCGCTGTGGGTTAAACCACAGAGCCTAGGACTTGCCGATCAGAAAGTTGGCGGTTCGAATCCCCGCATCGGGGTGAGCTCCTGTTGCTCGGTCCCTGCTCCTGCCAACCTAGCAGTTCGAAAGCACGTCAAAGTGCAAGTAGATAAATAGGTACTGCTCCGGTGGGAAGGTAAACGGTGTTTCCGTGCGCTGCTCTGGTTCGCCAGAAGCAGTTTAGTCATGCTGGCCACATGACCCGGAAGCTGTACACCTGCTCTCTTGGACAATAAAGCGAGATGAGTGCCACAACCCCAGAGTCAGTCACGACTGGACCTAATGGTCAGGGGTCCCTTTACCTTTTTAGATTGCTTAAACTGGGGACCAGGTAACAGAAGGGTTCAACACAGGTTTATTTTAGTAAAACTAACCAATAAACTGACACGGGGACGCCTTCACCCCGGTTTGGTTCCCCTTTATCACATACACAGCCCAACAAGACAACATCAAGAATCCCCTGAGAGCATACGAATCAATCTGGCTAACCTGGTTCAAAAATACACACTCACACCCTGTTCACACACAAAAACAATTCTCACTACAGCCAACCAAAGACAACCAACCGCACCCTAAGCCACTTGCAACCTCTCTCACCACCAAGGAAATACAACAAGTGAATAGTAAGGTAAAGGTAAAGGGACCCCTGACCGTTAGGTCCAGTCGTGACCAACTCTGGGGTTGCGGTGCTCATCTCGCTTTATTGGCCGAGGGAGCCGGCGTACAGCTTCCGGGTCATGTGGCCAGCATGACTAAGCCGCTTCTGGCGAACCAGAGCAGCGCACAGAAACGCCGTTTACCTTCCCGCTGAAGTGGTACCTATTTATCTACTTGCACTGGCGTGCTTTTGAACTGCTAGGTTGGCAGGAGCAGGGAAGAGAACCCACACAAGTAACGCTGACACCCCCCCCCCACTAAGTAGAATAATAGAAGCATCCCCACCCCACCCCACCCGCCACTCCCCATCTTCCCCCTTTCTCCACTCCTCCTCCTCCTCCTTCCTAATTGTTTAAACCAATTCACAAACCAAGAACTCATTCACGATTAATTGAACATACGTTGCAGATATTTTTCCACATTTATTATGCTATTTTTGTGATATACATATGACATGAGAAAACTTGGTATCCTCTTATTTGTATAAAATTATTCTTGTTTATAACCCCCCCCCCAAAAAAAACAAACACACACACCCAACCATGGGTTTATTGCACCAGCAACCAAGGTGACAGGAGGGTGCTTCCTTTTAACACACGACATTTTGCAGAGTAGCAGGTAAACCAAAGCGGTTAAAAATCTTTCTCTTGCTACTTCTAGGTCACAATGGCTGTTCGGAAAAGAATGGTGGATGCAGCCACATTTGCTTGCCAATTCCACAAGGGAGAAGTTGCAGGTGCATCGCCGGGTACGTTCTAGAGCACGGTACTAGATGCACCGAACCACGATGCTCAGAGCCGCTCCAAGCCTGCAAGGATAACAGCAAATGCATTGCAAAAGAGCAAGTTTGTGATGGCAGCATTGATTGCTCTGATGGATCAGATGAGAGAGACTGTGAGTAACCCAGTTGAGAAACTGCATGTGTTGTGTTGTGTTGTGTTGTGTTGTGTTGTGTTGTGTTGTTGTGAGTAAATGGATCCTTGGGGAATTCATAGAATCATAGAGTTGGAAGAGACCACAAGGGCCATCGAGTCCAACCCCCTGCCAAGCAGGAAACACCATCAGAGCACTCCTGACATATGGTTGTCAAGCCTCTGCTTAAAGACCTCCAAAGAAGGAGACTCCACCACACTCCTTGGCAGCAAATTCCACTGTCGAACAGCTCTTACTGTCAGGAAGTTCTTCCTAATGTTTAGGTGGAATCTTCTTTCCTGCAGTTTGGATCCATTGCTCCGTGTCCGCTTCTCTGGAGCAGCAGAAAACAACCTTTCTCCCTCCTCTATGTGACATCCTTTTATATAATTCTGCTTCGCTAAATGGCCCTTAGAAATGCCTGAACTCTTAATGGTTGGACAGCTAGATTCATAGTTGTTAAGAGCGGTAGACTCATAATCTGGTGAACCAGGTTCCGATTCCCCGCTCCTCCACCTGCAGCTGCTGGGTGACCTTGTGCCAGTCACACTTCTCTGAAGTCTCTCAGCCCCACTCACCTCCCAGAGTGTTTGTTGTGGGGGAGGAAGGGAAAGGAGAATGTTAGCTGCTTTGAGACTCCTTCGGGTAGTGATAAAGCGGGATATCAAAACCAAATCCAAACTCTTCTGCCTTACCAGAAAATCATTCCCTTTTCATAGAACCCAACAACTACAGCTTTAAATGTAATGAAAGACTGTTCTTTCCTAGTAAGGTAAAGGTAAATGACCCCTGGACAGTTAGGTCCAGTCAAAGGCGACTATGGGGTGTGGCGCTCATCTCGCTTCAGGCCGAGGGAGCCGGCGTTTGTCCACAGACACCTTTCTGGGTCATGTGGCCAGCTGTGGTCTAAGCCACTGAGCCTCTTGGGCCTGCTGGTCGGAAGGTCGGCAGTTCGAATCCGCTCAACGGGGGTGAGCTCCTCTTGCTTTGCTAGTACAGAAAAGTTGACCATAGCCCATGAGGCTATCCAAGGCACGATTATAGCTAACATAAGATTATGCAAAACATAAGGGAAATCCAAGCTACATACTTAAAACTAGTTTGCCATGCTGTCTTCCAGTGGAGGCCCCTAGAAACTATTCTGTGAGCAGGAGGTAGGAACTGCTTCATATTCTCAAGGCTATACTGGAAATACATTTTCAGTATTCTATCAGGGAAGCACTGATGGTGCTATTTGTAGAATGGGTAGATTCTAGACTGGAATATAAAAAGGTAAAGGGACCCCTGACCATTAGGTCCAGTCATGACCGACTCTGGGGTTGCGGGGTTCATCTTGCTTTATTGGCCAAGGGAGCCGGTGTGCAGCTTCCGGGTCATGTGGCCAGCATGACTAAGCCGCTTCTGGCGAACCAGAGCAGCGCACGGAAACGGCGTTTACCTTCCCGCCGGAGTGGTACCTATTTATCTACTTGCACTTTGACGTGCTTTTGAACTGCTAGGTTGGCAGGAAGACTGGAATATACCCACAGCCAAACTGTTGGCCAAAGTAGCTAAGCTGGTCAACAGATAATTCAAACAATTTAAGATAAACCTTTGAGAATCTGTGTTTTATGACTTTGCTAGAAAAGGAAAGGTGAACTACCTCCTTAATCAAGTACAGTGGTACCTCGGGTTACATACGCTTCAGGCTACATACGCTTCAGGTTACAGACTCTGCTAACCCAGAAATAGTGCTTCAGGTTAAGAACTTTGCTTCAGGATAAGAAGAGAAATAGGGCAGCAGCAGGAGGCCCCATTAGCTAAAGTGGTGCTTCAAGTTAAGAACAGTTTCAGGTTAAGAACAGACCTCTGGGACGAATTAAGTACTTAACCCGAGGTACCACTGTACATAGCATCATCTCTGAAAGTAAGCTTTGCAGGCAGCTACATTTTCTATCCTTAAACCACCAGTTCAGTCATATGGTCCTAGGCTGATCTCACTGTGTCCCAAAAGCAATGTGTTGATGGCTTTTCTGCCGGCAGGCAACAACACTCCGAAGAAGAAACCCCAGCCCACACACCGACCTTCCACACTGATGCAAACAAAACCCTTTCTTGTTAAGAAAAACACAGAGGCACCCACCAAAACCATCACCAAGAAGCCTACGGATGGAACTGCACAAGTAAAAAAATACACAAGAAGGAGTACGACTGCAACAGCAGCATGGGCACTCGAGCCAAGCAGAAGCCAGGAGACCACATTACCTCCCAAAAAGAAATGGAAAGAATCTTCTCTGGTGCAGGGAATCGTGAAAAGTGGCCTGGAGTCTCAGCCTTGCAGCAGCGAGACCTGTAACAGGAGAGGGGACTGCACTATGGAGGGCGATACAGTGAAATGCATCTGCACACTGGGCTATAGTGGAGTCTACTGTGAAGAGGAGGAGGAGAAGTCTAGGGCGGGTCTCGTTTTGGGCATCATTTCCATCCTACTAATGGCCATGGCAGCAGCAGGGACCTTTGTCTACTTCAGGAAGCAAAGAATGCGGCAAAGGTAAGGCTATTTGCCGTTCTCTACGTGGGTGGCGCTGTGGGTTAAACCACAGAGCCTAGGACTTGCCGATCAGAAGGTGGGCGGTTCGAATCCCCGTCACGGGGTGAGCTCCCGTTGCTCGGTCCCTGCTCCTGCCAACCTAGCAGTTCGAAAGCATGCAGTGCAAGTAGATAAATAGGTACCGCTCCAGCGGGAAGGTAAACAGCATTTCTGTGCGCTGCTCTGGTTTGCCAGAAGCGGCTTAGTCATGCTGGAGGGCCAAGTTTGGGAAAGCCTGGTGCAGAAGGTGAATGGGAGAGCTGTAGGCAGTTCTCAGTAGGTAGCAAACAACGGTGCCAGCGTTAAGAGTTATGATATTCCACATTAATGGCGTTTCGTCACAATATTCTTCCTAGTCTCTTTGAAGGGGAACGCATTGAGAAAAATAAGTTCAGTTTTTAATCCGTAATAAGCAAGTTATTGTTGGCAGCCAAGTACCCCCTGCCCCACCAAATACACTCTTTGTAGGCCATCACTCAAAGGCGACATCCACAAAAGCTCTCTTCACTGCAAGATGCACAATTATCTAGCAGCGTAGGTAACGGTAAAGGGACCCCTGACCGTTAGGTCCAGTCGTGACCGACTCTGGGGTTGCGCCGCTCACCTCGCTTTTCTGGCCGAGGGAGCCGGCGTGCATGTGGCCAGCATGACTAAGCTGCTTCTGGCGAACCAGAGCAGCGCATGGAAACGCCGTTTACCTTTCCGCTGGAGTGGTACCTATTTATCTACTTGCACTTGACGTGCTTTTGAACTGCCAGGTTGGCAGGAGCAGGGACCGAGCAACGGGAGCTCACCCCGTCGCAGGGATTCGAACCGCCAACCTTCTGATCGGCAAGTTCTAGGCTCTGTGGTTTAACCCACAGCGCCACCTGCGCCCCTGATGCTCACTTTGGCCGAGCCCAAAATATGGGCAGCAGTAATTTGCTTGTGCAGACACAGCCTGCTTTGTTTCTAAATTTGAATGGCTTGCTTGTGCCTGTTGCAGTCCTGTTCGCGGAATCATGAAAGATTCTGGCACGCATGTGCTGCAACTGCAATTTGCATTAATGCCTGTAGTTTGGGTTCCAAATTAGTGGTGCAGGTGGTACTACAAGATCACTGTGCCTCTTAACAGCTTAGCACAAGGGTTCCAGCCTAGGATTTGCATCACAGTCAATACGTGTGTCTTATCTCCTCCTCCCACAGGACTTCAAGTGTATCATCAACTGGACCGCTGGCCAGCTACCAGAAGGACAGCGACAAAGAAGACAATTTCGTTGAAGATGAAACCTGTATCAATGCAGCTTATGATCCCGAGCAGGTGAGTGCTTCTTAAGGTTCCTGTCCTAAGCTTCCAGTTCCGAGCACTGGTATATGCTTCCTGTGTTCTTGGAACAAGTGTTGTTCCTACTTTGGGATTTTAAACCTGGCCTGGCTATTGTGAAAGGCAAAGCCAGCAGCAGGGTCAGAAAAACTTCGCTGCCTAGAGCAGCTGCGCTTGTGAGTGGTTAAGATGCTGGCAGGACAGAGGGAGGGATGTTGGCTGAAATAAGCTCACCCCCTACTTGGCAAAGCTTCTAGCAATCTGTCTGCAGTTCTTCCTTGCCTGAAGAACTTAACTGCCTGTAATACCACTGCTTTTGATAGTCCAGGTGAAAATGCTGAGGGTCCTAAAATATGGCTTTACAATCCTCCGCAGGAATTGTCGACTCCAATGAAGACAGGCACGGGCACAGACTCGTAAAGCAAACAAATAAATGATTCATAGTAGACAAACGTCTTGCAATCTCTTTCCCCCCAAAATGAATCGCCCGGATGATAGTGGGGATATGCTATGTCTGTTTCCACGCTGGGCACTTTCTGTGGGATATTTGCACTTTATTCTGGGCATTTGCATGATGTCATGGTCAAGAGTCTGGGTGTTGCAGGAGGGAGACAAGCACACACCAGGAATTTTAGCATTGTACAATTGAAGGGCTCTATCACCTTACCCCAAGGGACACGGGTGGCGCTGTGGGTTAAACCACAGAGCCTAGGATTTGCCGTTCAGAAGGTCGGCGGTTCGAATCCCCGCGACGGGGTGAGCTCCCGTTCCTCGGTCCCTGCTCCTGCCAACCTAGCAGTTCGAAAGCACGTCAAAGTGCAAGTAGATAAATAGGTACCGCTCCGGCGGGAAGGTAAAAGGCGTTTCCGTGTGCTGCTCTGGTTTGCCAGAAGCGGCTTAGTCATGCTGGCCACA
>JAXCMG010008470.1:0-17641 GCA_034642415.1 Podarcis siculus | reverse complement strand
ACCTGCATATATATATATATATATATATATATATTCCCTGAAGAAAGTACTGGTTCAAGTTATGATAATTAATTATTATTCTCTGATATGTTGGGTTAAAGCAGCTCCTTTTTAATCACACATTTTCTTAATTGAAAAACATGCCAGCAACCCCCAAAAAGGTATCTCAATGAGTTTGTGTACTTTAACCCACTCATCTGTCTTCTTGAAAAACACCATCTGCTTGCCATGGTTTTCTAGCTTATTTGCTTATAAGTGTGTGTGAAACTATGACAGAAAGTGAAGTCGCTTCACTTTTTATAAGTAGAAGGAATGTGTTGAATGGGTTTTAGGCATCTTGATACTTCTGCTTCAGGAAAATGTTGCCATGAATAATCCATTAAATTATTCTGGGACCATCAAAGATTGCAGACTTGTACCTTTCAATAATTTAAGTTCCAATCCTAAATATGCTTACTAGGGAGTAAATATCCGCAGGATTGTATGCTTACTAGGGAGTAAATAGGCATAGGATTGTACTGCACATTAGTTCTAAAATAAAATTTTGAGAAGACAGAATGATACTAATGTTAAATCTCTTCATCATTTGCATCTATGTAAAAAACACTAGAAACCAAGTTTTGAGATACAATAATGCCAGTATAATTTACACACATTATCTTGTTATCCTAGTATTTGCAGTGATTCAAATAATTGTGCTCAGGAAGTACTGAATGTAAAATTGAATGCTTTGCTTCAAAAATGTAATAGACTACAACAGATTTTGCATAAGCTTTTTTACACAGAGCTTCCTTGCCCACAAGAGCTTCTCATTCCATGCCAATGAAGACTGCAGATCTGCTGCCTCCATTACAATGAATTGGGTAGCCTATATCAACTATAGTGTATATATGTATATTGCATATGCCATGGTTTTATTCTGTATTTTATGCTACGAAACACCCTGAGAGCTTTGGATGAAGGGCAGTATACAAATTCAATGAATAAATGAATAATATGCAACAAAGCACACAACTGGAATGGAGCAAAAGCTGTTGGTTTCTGGATTCTCCATTTGGAAATTTATGAACCAGTATTTATTTATTTATTACCCTGAGCTTTCTAGAGTTGTTTTGAGGTTCAAACACCTGTGGTGAAAGATCCAAATAACTTTTAGGGAATTGAAAATCTTTTCAGTAAGACTAGTGAAACTTCCCAGGGGATTGCATCACACCCCTAATTAAAGTCCTTCCACTTTTTCTTTTCTTTTTTACTTTAATATTTCACTGTGGTTCAGAATATTTATAGGATTAAGCTTTAGGATTAAAGAGTTAGAATTGCACTTTGGGTTCCAAACAGGCTTTTAAAAAAAGTTTTGTTTTGTTTGTTTGTTTTGCTACTCATTTTTTATTTCAATGTTATTTTTGCCTTTAAAGAAAAGTAAGTTCATAAAAAAATCAAATCTGACAGCAAAAGAAATTCAGAGTGCTTTGCAGTAATGCAGTCACCTGAGCACATCATCATCACACCTAAAGTTGGCTAGTCCGTGCAGAAACAACAAAAGGAAATGAACTCACTGGCAGGATTTGAATAAACTTTCACAACTTTATTGAATTTAAACATAGAAGATGATAATGTAACAACATTCAATAGTATATATACATGTAGAATACAACAAACAATGTAACAAACCAGAAGGGGAAGTTGAGGGAAGTCAGGTGGGGAGGGAGAGGATTGTAAATGTAATTTGTAAGGTAGGATTGGATAATGGTATGTGGTATTTGGAATTTGCAATTACAAAATCTCAATAAAAATATTAAAAATAATAATAATAAAATTGGCTAGTCCGTGATGAAGGAATTAAGAGCTTTCTGGAGACCTGCAAAGCTTGTAGCTGGCTACTTTTACCAGAAGCCAAATGGCATATAATATGACTGTAAGACTGGAATTGATCTTCACTATGTTTGTGTGCTTGATAGCTCGTGGTCATTGCCTATGATGATGGGGATCCTGTGAAGTTCAACACCACCACTGTAGAAATTTCAGTATTGCAACCCTCAGTAATTCCAAGGTTTACCCAGGATGAATACAGGTATAGTATGTCTCCCATTTCTACCATTACATGTGGGATAAGGGTTAGAGTGTTGGACTATGACCTGGGAGAGCATGAAGCTCACTGGGCGACCTTGGGCCAGGCACCATCTCTTAGCCTAACCACAGGGTTGCTGTGACAATGAAATGGGGGTAGGAGAACCATGCATATCACCTTGAAATCCTTGGAAGATAAAGGTGGTATGTAAATGTAAGGAATAAATATTTAAAGTATCATCAATATTACTTAAGGGAAATGTGAGGGGAGGAGAAAGAAACTATTATTTGAACTTTGTCATTATGTAGGCTGTGAAAAGTATAATGTAATCAGGAAACAAAGTTAGCACCAAGAAATAAACAGTGATTTCCTTGTCAGGCTTGTGGATTGTATCCAACTTAAGTCATATAGCAGACCCATTGAAACAAATGAATTTAGCTAACTTAAGCCCACAGGGTCTACTCTGCCTATGGCTCAGCTGGACACAGTCTTGTGTAGTTAAATGTTATACGTTAATGACAACTACCTGTGTCTCATTCATCTGGCTGGTTTTATTTAATTGGTTGCATTCATTCTTCAGTTCACTGATGGGCAGTTACACAGATATGAAGGGCTTATAACTGCATTATGTACCCTTTTATAAAACATATTATCTTAATGTATATTTACATACCTGTCTTGAGATACCAGAAATATGGCTCCCCTTAATGTATAGAAAGGATCATAGAATCATAGGATTGTAGAGTTGGGAGGGACCTAGAGGATCATCTTTTCCAACCCCCTGCAATGCAGGAATATGTAGCTCCCCCATATGGCAATCGAACCTGCAGACTTGGTGTTATCAGCACCATGCTGTAACCAGCTGAGCTATCCAGACATTCCATAACATCAAAAGGTCCAACGTCTGCTTATGTTGAGACTCCAGGTCCACCTCAGATCTCTTACCACAAAACTAGAGCTGCTAAACTGAAGTGATTGCATTGTTCTCTTATTTACCATGAAACCATTCAAAAATGTAATGGCATTCTTTTCACTTCATTTATATACCACTTTGCCATGTATGTTACGCTCAAAACATCTAGAACAAAGCATAACCAGAACAATTATGCAACGAGAGGGACAGAATTCTGGGATAGTTAATAGGATGTGTCAGAGCAAGCAGAGAAATAAAATGATTTGTTGATTGAAGCTAAAGCATGTGAGGAGTAGAGTTGTTATGCTAGGTTGCAGGGAATTATAAGAAAGATCCCTATTGTGCTGTATTGTTAATTCTGAATATAGCTGCTTTTCCATTGATCCATTTTTCATATACCTGTATGGCTTGTATGGCATTGGACACTTATTTGCCTGTGATTCTAGCTATGTGAATCACAGGCAAATAAGTTACACAATTTACACAGGAACTGGTAGGCATGGACACATCAGCAGGCTATGTACAGCATTTGGGTAATTGGGTGCTTTAACAAAGAAGATGAGTTCATTAAATGATGTGCTCTGCTGCTTATGGATTCATTCAGAATTTGACAATGGCATGTTTTTAGCATCGCTGTGACTGTAATCTATACATGTGCAAAATTAATTTGAAGTTAAGAAAAAGGAATCTTTCTGGGGGAAAGGAGCACAGAAGTCCTTCTAACTCTTTCTAGCGTTATAAAATGTGCAAAGGCCAGATGTGGAATTAAACCTAAAGCAGAAATAGTTAAATTAATATCTGGTTGTGTGTGTGTGTTTAGAAATGGCATCCTCTTATGATTAATTACCCTTTTTAAAAAAGTAAGAGATCAAAGGTACCTTGGATTTTTGTTAATTAATGCATATCTTGTCCTCTTACACAACTAGAAAGTCATAGTTAATAGCCATGGACTGCAATTGTAGGCAATAAATTGCTAGCTAAAGAGTGCAATCAATAGCTATTAAGTATTGCCTGTGGGCACATTTAACAGGTGTTCAAGCATTTTATGTCAAGTAAAGGAAAATAGTCACATCTTTCAAATGCATTGAAACAGCAAAGTAAACCCTAGGCTCCATTTTGGGAAATTGGTCTGTTGTTAAGGAACACTAACTTTCTGTTAAGGGCTTTATTTCTTGCAGAAAAAGTGAAATACCAAAGGTCACAGTGTTCAGTTGATGTTGTTGCAACATGACCTTTCTTTCTATAAGCATGATCCAGTGCACAGATTTCTAATTCACAAGAATGATCTTGACTGACCAGAAAATTCACCTCTCTGCTCTGTTCCTATTTCCAGGCATGTGCCATATAGGGTAAGAGAAAACTGTGACTGGGAAATTAGTTGTACATAACAGTTAAGGAGACAGTTTGAGTGAAGACAGATGTTAACCTTTCAAAAGGAGAGAAGAACTTTGCTTTTACTATCCTTAAAGAGTTTGTGTGTGTGTGTGTGCGCGCGCACGCGTGTGTTCGGCTGTCAGTTCTGTCTCTGTAGTTTTGTAAACAGTTTGAAATCTTACTAAATTTCCTTCTGCGATGTGAAGTGTGAGTGTTCATACACAGAAACGTGTATGTGCCTATTTAAACAATATTTTTAAAGCTAAACAACCTACTTGGCACACAATGAGATGGACAAGATTGACTTCCTTAGCATGGGAAGCAAATTGTTATTCCACCATTCATCTTGCCTTCGTGTACATCTGTAGTGCAAACTATGAAGCTGTGTTCACACCACAGCTAAAAAAATGCAGTAAACATTGTCAGCCTTGATTTTACATGGTGGCCAAAAATATGAAAAGTAATGGCTGGGAACTATTTTTCTGTAGCAGCCAGACAGCAATCCATGCTTTCTAAAGAAGATGGTTTTGTAGATACTAGACCCTTGTCTTGCCTATGTATAAAGGTAGCCTTGATGTCAGTATCCTAAGAGAGCTCATGTATTTTTCTCTTGCTGGTTAAGGTTTCCTCTGGATAAGCACCAGGGTGGTTCAAGAAACACTAGTTTTGCACTAAACACTAATGTTATCCATTAACCCAACAGCTTAACTATGCTTTCTTATTTATTACCAAGAAACCATGATCCTTGTTTAACTGTGGATTGTGTGACGTTTGAACCCAGCACCCTTACTTAATCATCATTTATATGGCCATCCCACCACAGACACAGCAGGGAAACAAACCAAAGTTTTGAGAAACAAACCATGGTTTGCTTGATTTATCTGTGATACAACTCATGGTTAACTCATAGTTCAACAAACCATGGCTTAGCACTGTGTGAGAACCAAGCCAAAATCTTTCCATCTCTTTCCTGTTCATTTTCTGTATGGGCCCCACTTGAGTATAATGATCCCAAGAACATCTTTTGCTCTCACAAACCAAAGCATTTTCACTAGCAGGACTTTCTCTTTAGAATGCTCAAAAAGGCACAACAAATCAAAGTATTCTTCCTTAGAGGATTCTGTACAATAATACTTCTTTTCTCCTCCTTCTTTCAAAGTCAAATAACTGAATCTCAGGACACCTCCCTAAGGGAGTTTAATACAGAAGACATGAGGCATGTAATCATAGCAAGATTCTGCATCAACTGCTACAGTAAAGGAAGACTTTCTTCTGACCTTCACAAAGAAGTTTAAAAAAAGTTTTTTCAGCTCTTACTATTATCAAAAGAAAGGAAGGGGCTGCTGAATACATTCTTAATGGCAAACATCCCCCAGCAAAATCATTTTTAACAAATACAGTCATACCTTGGGTTACAGCCGCTTCAGGTTGCGTTTTTCGGGTTACGGACCGCCACAATCCAGAAGTACCGGAACAGATTACTTCTGGGTTTCAGCGGTTGCGCATGCGCAGAAGCGCTAAATCGCGCTTTGCGCATGCTCAGAAACGCTAAATCGCAACAGATCGCGGCAGATGCGGGTTGCGAACGCTGCAGGTTGCGAACGTGCATCCCACACGGATCACATTTGCAACCCGAGCATCTACTGTAGTATAAATATATCATAAAAATTTAAGAATTCTTACACCTTCATTTTTCTTTCTTTCTTATTTATTTATTTAGCAGCACATCCTACCTTTTCACTGTCTTTCGGCGTACAGAATAACCTTTCCATATCTAATTCATCTTGGCAACTATGCTGTAATACTTGATTGTTAAAGAGCTATTTAAAGAGTGCAGTTTGAACCCCTATTCTTTTGATTCTGAAGAATTTCTGACAAAAATATTGACTTCTAGCTTTCATTTTGAATCCTTGCAAGGACTACACAAGGATGCATTGCACCTGATGACATTAAGTCCATCAGAATGAAGTTTGACATTTATCTTTAAGGATAATAGGCCATGTCAGTGGTTCATTGTAATAATACCTAAACTCCCTTGTCATCTTTTTTTTGAGGTAAATATCACTGAAAAGGTCAAAACTTCATGAACCAATATGACAAATGTAAGGAGGGGGCATAGGAAAAGACACACAATCCCACTGAACATACCTTGCAAATAATATTGCACAGAAGAAAAAGAAACAATTTAAATTGGCCTTCTGGAAGCAGTGAATGTTGGCAGCTCAGCCTATTGCAGATGTTTTACTGACGTGGTACAGCACACACAAGCACAAAGGCATGCAAAGGTGAAATGCTATAAATTAAAATATGTCAGCTAAACTTTACAGAGCTCTAAAACGGAATGATTTTATTCTCTGGTGCTCAATGGAACAGAGTGAACATTAGGACCACTTTTCTTCTTAGATTCATGAATGGAAGTCACTGCAGTGTGGCTCTTTACCACACTAGGAAAGGAATATCCAAAGCCCCAGACCACAGGAGAGAAGTCTGTTCCTCCTCTGTGCTTGTGGGTCCCCAATTTACAATCATCTGATAAGTGGGAAATGCTTGAAGTTACACATATCCTGTCTCCATACCTGTGACCAGAAGATCACATGCATTCATTGCCAAATGCAACATCCAGCTTCAAATAGCACCCACCTCAGAGGAGTACACATTTGCACTCCTGACATTCCTGCAAAGTCTGTTATTTAAGAGCTTGATAGGCAGGGCGTAGAAACTGTTGGAACAACTTTGTTGTTTCCATCCAGTTCTGAACATCTTGGCTGATGCCTGAATTTCCAAATTGTGACTCCTGAACTGTGTCCGTTGCCAAGCCTATATATGCCTGGATAAAGATCTTCTGTTACACATAAGAGCCTCTGTTGGCATATGTTGGGCATGAGATATGACAGTGTGTTATAATGTACACATTCTTCATACTTAGGGGGGTTGGAATGGGACTATGACTGAAGGAGACAGATTACTACTACCACTTTTTTATAAAAAAGCAAATATATTCTTAAGAAGGCCAAGACATGTTTGTGAGTCGAGGCCCTGTCCCCCACTTTATGATGAAATAAGACACATGGACACCAGTATTTTAGGTTAATGGGCTAAAAATGGCCACAGCTTTATTGGTTACAGAATGTGAGTAGTATTGGCTTAGGGCCTAGGCACTGGATCCAAACAGACTATACTTGACTCCTGCCCACCCTGCAGGAAGTCACACAAGGGTTAACAACCTGTAGGGGGAACCTGTTGGTGGAAATCAACTGGAAACTCTCCCCTAGAGTCACAATGCATTTTCCAATGCCTACCACCAAACCTTACAAAGTTGTGATGATTTGTTACGAGGTAGGCAAAAAAAAACCAAGTGGCTGGTGCCAATCTGCCATGTGGAAAAAAATTCTACCAGGCCCCTTCAACAGGTGACCAACCGAGCTCCATAGCAAGGTCAGGTGTTGAATGCACAAGAATAGAAGGAGGGAGGGAGGGAGATCCATGTGTGCAGGAAACAAACAGGCTGAGCCAGGGCCCCATGTTCGCTTAAGAGGAGCAAACCACGCCCCCCAGCCAGCCGGATTGGCTGGTGGGAAGCGAGACCCGCTCACAACCCCTCCCCTCGGGGAAGAAGAGAGGCTATTCAGAACTAGACCCATCATAGCGATACTGAGGAGCTGGGCAACCTTAGGAGCAGGGCCACCTGCACAGCCCCACTGTCCCTTTGTAGAAACGGAGCCCCTCTGTGCAATTAATGCAAGATTCTAGCTTAATAATTGACCTTTACAGAAACAGGAAAAGCTAAAATACACAGGACAAACACAGCCACATATTAGCTGGTGAATCCTTTTATCCTTTTTGCCCATTCAGTTCCATATGTTTCGACAAAAGTTTCTTAAGGGACTAACAGTATGTTTTCATTGAAGTGATGTATTGTTCTTTGAACCTGATTGCATTAGTTAACTCAAGGAAGTTAAATCGATAAGGCACAATTACTATAAGGTTACAAAGAACATGAATTTTGGTGTTTCTCTATTCACTTCCTTCAAATTCTCCATATTGAATGCAAAAGCACCTTCCTAATTGATATTGATTTCTCAATCCATAGAATTCAGCAATGTCAGAACGGGAGTTACAGAGATGTTACTAAAAAAAGAAAGTGCTAAAAACAGGTTAGGATCAAAAGAAGGGTTTTTACACGCACTCCCCCAAAAATCCATTTTGAATTTTTAAAGACTTCATCTTAGAAAAGTGGACATAGAAGGAATCTAGCCTTCAGGTCTTGAAAATAACAAGGTAGAAAATTGTTTGTACTGTATTTGAGATTGTGGTTCGAGGACCCTATCCCTACTTTGTGGAATGAAGACACACGGACACAGAATATAAGGTTAATGGGCAAGAAAAGGCCACAACTTTATTGATTACAGCAAGTGAAAAGGTATTGGCTTAGGCATTGGACCATGACAGATTGACTCCACCCACTCAGAGAGGGGGTGAGCCCAAAGGGGGTTTATTCACCAGAAGGTGGAGCCTGTTGATGCTAATACAACTATAAGCTCTCCCCTGATGTCACCAAGGGTCGTGCCATGGCCCCCTGCCACACAGGCATCGGACAGGATCCATGACCACTGGATTCCTTTAACAGAATAACAGAATACCCAAAATTGAAGGGGTAGGCGATGGCCACACCTAGCCCTTCCACACACCACGAACACATCCCAATGCCTAACCTACCCGCCAATACCAAGAAAGTTGTGACGATTGCTACGAGGTAGGCGAAAAAACCACAAGGCCTAATGCCAGATGGAAAAATTCCTACCAGGCCCCCAGGACAACCTGGGCGACCAACCTAAGGTCCATAGCAAGGCCAAGAGAAAAAACTAAACCCTAAACTCTAAGGGAGTGGAGGGTGGGTGACTCGCAATGGGAAGGCGGAAAACGAGGCGGAATGGCTGGCACAGCAGTAAGTTAAACTGCAAACCACGCCCCCTCCAAGCCCCCCGGTTGGGCGCTTACCTGTGGGCGTGGTGTGCCAGCCAGGTGAGTGGGGCAGGGGGAGAGGCCTTGTCAAATGTTCCTTGCTCACCAATTACATCAATAACGTATTGTTATCATTATTTGCATTTTGGTGTCATGCAGACCAATGCAGAAGCCAGATAAATGAGAAAAGTTTAATTGAAAACCAGTTCAATCTGTTGGATTACAATTAAATTTATGGTTCTTATCCTGTCATCCATAACTTCACTATAGTGTCTGCTATCAGATTTCAGGCCGCACCCAACTCCAGCCCAAATGCTTCTATATGGGAAAATCAGTCACAAAATAATTGTGTGGCTCTGCATTTCCAAATATCTTACTAAGCATTAAGTAGCAAACATTTCTGCTGTTCTTGAAAGAAACGCATGTCACTCTAACCTGGAATTCAAATGTGAAAATTTCACTTTTTAAAACCTTTTTTAGGTGCACTACTAGCAAAGGCTGTAGCTCTTTTCACACATTATTTGTGTGCATGGCAAGCAAGGATACAAAAGATAGAAAAGGGCAACCCAGTCAATCAATGGGGATAGAGCAAATAGCCTAAGGTTACAATTCAAGGTACTCACTTGACCCCTGTTTGCTTTGCATGACTCCTGCTTACCAGGAGGTAGAGGGGGATTAGGCAGAGGCTAGCAAGGTGCAAACACACCAGCAGAAGCTTAATATTCAGAGGAAGGATGACTGTGTTGGTGTTTACATGCTTACGGAAGCAGAATGGATCCCTGGATCCCTGTTGGAGGAGCACACTTTATCCTGGATATAATCACACGGAGACTCTGCTCTTAAGAAAATAAAAGGCTGTGTTTATTGCAGGAAGTACATACTTGAAAGGAAAGATCCTAGCTCTAACTAAGGTGGAGATGTGAAGAGCCATGCATGCTCTTTCATCTCAGCAAGAGACACACACAAAGTTGTCTCCTCTCCCAAGGAAAGGATGAAGAAGGAAATGAAGCCAACAACTCTGAGAGTATTGGTCTAAGGGAAGATCAATAGGTTAAGTCTAGAAAGACAGTCTAGGAAGGTTCCTCTCTATCTATCCTTCCTGTGCAAGCATATCAGCATACGGTGAAATTTCATCCCAACATACTGAAGCTGAGTTAGAGTACTGGAGTTATCTTAAAGCCAATTCTGTCTTTATATTTTGTATTTTGGTATGAATAGATAACTAAATACAGAAGATGTGGGTTTCCCTGCATATAGCCTGCATAGACACATACATGCAGAATTAGGTGTGTGTCTATTTTTAAAAATCCAGTCTTTCCCATAATTGTTTCTAATTTTATATTCGCATGCACACACCCTACATTCTGGATATGCATACATATTGTCATCAGATGTATGATCTGAGTATAAAAAGTAAAATGAAAATCGGTTCTAAGATGCATCGAACAAGAGCAATGGGATAATCCATCCATGCTTGCCATGGACATTTACAGAATGATCAAGGCTCATATTTGACCTGATTTGAAAAGATTCATATAGCCCTTAGGCCTACGATGTCCTGCAAAATGGTGGAGAAAGGTAAATTGATTTCAGCATTTTCCTTTCCTTTCAAACTGATCTTACTGAATAATGGCTTCATGTTCAAAGGTGCAGGGAACAGCATTTTATTGCCAAGCACATTTATTGGTGACTGCTTCTTGACAGCAGAGACATTTTAGAGAGAAGCTTCTTAGGGCGTGTGTCTCCATTGCATGGCCCTTTTTGTTCAGCAAAGACAATAAGTAGCAACTACATTATTCTTTCTAGCTCAGCCTTAGTCCTGAGCTTACTTCTTTTGGCAAGTTTATCCAGCCTCTTTTGTGCAGAAATCTTTTGTGCAGAGGACAGGAGTAATCATAGATGTGCTTAAAGCATTTAATCAATGGCATAGATTGCCCACCAACATTTTCTGCAATAAGGCTGGGGGGGATCTTATATGGCTGTGAGAATATTGGAATTCCTTCCACAAGCAATCAGGCAGACCCATGTGGGAAAGGGATTAAAATGTTTACATATTCACTTGTAGCAGCAAATTTAAGCAGCAATCATGCCACTGTTCTAATGTTTGATTCAAGCCATTACTGTTGCTTTATTCTGTATGCTTAATTTTTTCCTTATTTCATGTCAGGCAACCGCTGGAATTACATGATCCTAGTCATACATAGCTTCCAGTTTCTTCTTGTCTCCCAGTCAAGGAGAAAAAATCTTGTATATATTATTTCAGTAGAGCACTGAGAACGTGACAATAAGAAAGAGCAATCTGTTTTGCCCAATTTTGCAGGCCCCCTCCTGTGAGTGAAGGTGCACCCAAAGGAACTCACGTTGTTGTTGTAACTGCTGCTGCTTTGAATCAGACGATTATCTATTCCATTGTTTCAGGAAATGAAGACGGTAAGTAATACTGTCCCAGGTGGTCTAGTACGATACATGAATAAAAAGTACTTTTAAGGGAGAGGGGAGGGAACAAATGTCACTAATTTTTCTTTTCTTTGCTGCATTCCAGATGTGTTTGCTATTAATAACAGAACAGGTGTCATCTCTGTCAAAAACCCACTGGATTATGAAACTGTGAAAAGCTATTTACTTCGAGTTCAAGCAGACTCACTACAAGTGGTCCGCTCCAATTTACCTGTGCCATCCAAAAGCAAGTTACTTTCACCTTTTTTATTATTTCTTTGTGCATTTGGATATTTGAGCAAAAAGGTCATCTTGCTCTCCCCCTCACCACCTCCCCCACCACTGATGCTGCACACATTACCTTAAGAATTAATCTGCTATTTTTTTACGTTGTTAGTTAATTCCTTCATGTGTTAAATTTGCCTAGCAGTTTCAGATATAGTAGTACAAAGAGAGCCTCAAGCCACTGCAACTTAATTCTACTGTAAGAATATCTAGGACTCTTACTTATTTGGCTCTTACTGTGTGCTAACAATATACCGTGTGTTGTTTGAAAATGTAATGACTGAATACTGCTTTCCTGGTGCATCGCCAGCAGCTCTCTTTTGCACTGCCAAACATTTCATCCCTGCCCAGCCTTCTCCACATATCAGTCTTTCTGAAGATTCAACACAGTTTGGTAAGACCATCACTACTACCACCATCAGGGTGACACAGAATGCCTCTCTTCCATGGAGTTGTAGTAGCATATGGCCAATAAAAGGCTATGCAGCTGTATACAAAAGCAGTGGTGGCTGCTACCCATTGAGGTTGGTAGGTTGGAAGGCAGGGAGACCAACAGTAGGTGGAGCCAGAGCCCCTTTGCCCTCATCCTCTTCCCTGCTGAGTTCTACAAGGCTAAAGCTGAGACTAAAGAGGCTGACAGCTTCATCCTCTTGTCTGGTTGTAATTAAGAAGGTGGATGGGGTGTGGCCGAGAGCTGTAGTTGGTGGGGCAGTGTCCCATCCATACTAATGGACCAGCCTCTGCTGCTCATAAAGGACGTGCTTACTTTTTTAAAAAAATGCAATATTGTGTTTTTCTCTGAGGAAAATCCTGCACAGTATATATGACCAAAGTATGTGAGTGTGTGTGTGTTTGTGTGTGTGCGCGCGCGCACGCACGCATGCAGTATTCTGTTTCCTAGCTTTCATTTTAAAGGAAACACTTATGTGTTTCACACATTCTCCTGTACCAATTTACACGGAGCTTCTGAAACCTGAAGCAATCTTGAGTTAGCAACTTTTCTAAAAGTTTCTTAGTACAAGAAACAAGTATTTAAATGAAAAGTGTGAATCATAATTAAAACTGGAAGATTTGGTCAGATAATATAGCAATAAGTTCTGCATGAATACTTTATGAAAGAGTGTCTCCTGGTATGCAGTCAGCAAAGAATGGAAGTCTTTTAAACTTTTCAATAAGCATAATTAAATGTTCATGAAGCTAAATAAGAACAATACATTAATTGGTATCTTAAATTGATTAAAATTTATGGCCATTTAATTTATGAATATCTACTTGCTTCATCCCAATTAATTAAAGTTAATGGATTTAAGGAATAGAACAAGGAGATCATCTTCAAGTTTTAATTTGGTTGGGTGGGCTTACTCTGTTCTTCTACAGCAGTGGGGTGGAATGCATAGCCCTCAATATATTACTGGACTCTAAACTCCAGTCGGCTACAATCAGTATGACGAGTGGTCAGAGATGATGGGTGTTGTAGTCCAGCAGCATCTGAAGGGTCGCAGGTTAGAGAGAGGAAAAAATGCACATTTCTGCTTTTCTGAAGACATTTACCTCTCTGCAGACACGGTTTTCTGTGTGGTTTTTCTTCTTCTTTTGGTGTATTTTAAATACAAGTCTAAGTTGTGATATGAAATGTTTTGTAGTGCCACATCTGCCTTCCAGACTACAGAAGTGAACTGTAATCAAATCTTGGAATTATACATTTACTATGGCAGAATGGGGTAGCTATTGACATGGTGGACTATTGCTCCATTATAAGGATGTCATGCAATTAACTGAAGGGGCCACAGTTCAATAGGAGAGGACACGTTTTCTATGCAAAAGGTCCCAGGTTCAATCCCTGACACCTTTAAGTAGGGCTGGTGAAGACCTTTGGCTGAAGCTCTGGACAGTTGCTGCCAGTAGATAATGCTGAGGTAGATGGGGACTGGTGGCCTGCCTCAGTATATGGCAGTTTTGTAGGTCCCTGAAAAGTGACAAAAAAGATTGCTCCATTTCAGAGCAATGATGTTTCCATCATAAGATATGCTGCTAGTTGGATAGGGATGTAGGGGGAAACTCTAAGGGGCACAGCATGTCTCATAAGCAATGGTTTGAATTAATCCAGCCTTCCCATTTGTCTCTGAGCCATAATAACCATGAACCAAAATACTGGGAGTCACGGCAACATGTCTTCTGAGAACATCAAAACACTTGGCTAATCAGCCTTCCAAATAATAATGAATTGCAGGGCAATTAAAATAAATTTTGTGATGAAGACAACTTGAATGTTATTGATTCCATTTTATGTTTTTGCTTCAGGGCATATCCTTGTAATGTTTCTCATTTTCATAGGCAGTATGCCAGAAATGATCCCAAAGACTGATGTGAGTGAGTGCACCTCTTATTAAAATTAGCATTCACAGAAAATATCACTCATCGCACACAGCTGCTAGCTCTTCCATAGCAAAGAAAGTCTGTGTTATTTCTTTGGGTGTCCCTGAAAGGCCCCAGTGGTTAAATAGCTTAAGATTCCTCCAACCCACACACACATATATATATATATATATATATATGCAGGTTTTGGTGTCCTCGGGTGTCTTCCCGTGTAAAAGTTAAGAATCATCCCCAGAGAAAAATCATCCAGATGCCCCAAACTCTACGGCCTCCCCAAGATACACAAAGAAGGAACACCACTCAGACCAATAGTCAGCTCCATAGGCTCACCTCTACAAAATCTCGCTAAATTTCTCGCCAAGCAACTTCAGCCCTATGCAGAATCCATCTCTTCACACGTTCCAAACTCCTTCCAGTTCATAGAAACAATAAAGAAGCAAAACCTACATCCCAATGACCTACTTGTGAGCTTCGATGTTGTATCTCTCTTCACACAAGTGCCCATTAATGAAGCCTTGACAGCCATTCAAAACAAATACAATCCCCCCGAATACATCTTGGACCTAACCAACCACTGCCTAACCAACACGTACTTCATCCACAATGGACAAAGATACAAACAGATAGAAGGAGCACCTATGGGATCACCCCTCTCACCGGTCATCGCAAACCTGTACATGGAACACTTTGAAACCAATGCTTTAGACAAGTCAGAACACAAACCCAAACTTTGGCTCAGATATGTTGACGACACCTTTGTAATTTGGCCACACGGGAAGGAAAAACTGGACAGCTTCCTCACACATCTCAACAGCCTACACCCCAAAATACAATTCACTATGGAAATAGAAGCCAACAACCAACTTCCCTTCCTTGACGTCCTAATCTACAAAAAACCTGATGGCTCCCTAGGACACACTATCTACCGGAAAAAAACACACACCAACCGCTACTTACATGCACAATCACACCACCACCCTGCACAAATAAACTCCGTAGCCAAGACTCTCATCTCCAGAACCAAACGCCTGGCTGACAAAGACCACTTGACAACTGAGTTACAGAATCTCTCAAATGTGTTAATTGCCAATGGATACCAGCAAAACAGGGTTACGAAGCTAATCCAAAAAGAAACACCCCCCAAAAACCAAGACACAGAAGAAAACAATGGCATGGCCCTCCTTCCTTATATCAAGGGCACTACAGATAAAATTAGCAAAATCCTCCATAAACACAATATCAAAACAGCCTTTTGCGCCAACCAAAAAATAGCCAATATCCTCAGAAACCCCAAGGATAAAATCCAGTTGGAAAACCAAGGGGTCTATGAAATACCCTGCAAAGTCTGCCCAGCCACGTACATTGGACAAACAAACAGACGAATAAATGCACGTATCGCAGAACACAAGAATGCCGTCAAAAAAGAAGAAAAAACTTCCTCTCTTTTCCAACACATGAAAGAAACAGGACACGAAATTAATTTTGCAGATTCCAAATTGCTCTCTAACATGGAACATCACCGCAAGAGAATAATCATGGAAGCCATCGAGATAGAGAAACACCCTCACAACATGAACAAGCGTGACGACACATCCCGCTTGCCAGACATCTGGAAATTAGCCCTCCCCACAAAAACTGACACCAGATCCAGAGGCACACAGAACGCCATCACCAATCAACCACACCAGACCCAAACCCAGACCCTCTCCACAGATAAATTACAGACACCATCCAGTAGCCAAACCACGATGGCACCTCCGGATGCTGCACCCCCCTGCAATCCCTACACAGATCTGGCTGGCACAGGCCACAAAACCACAGCTCGCCCCTATACACGAAGCCAAGCCAGAGCACAACAAAGCAGTACAGCCATCTTCTCAGAAAACTCTTCACAAAGTTCAAGAGGTCAAGACACAAAAGCTTTAGCAACTAATCCACACCTAATGACCCACCTAAGTGGTACTCAGGATATCACTCAAGAAATCACTCAAGATATCCCTCAAGCAATTAAGGAACAAAAGAAGAAAAGGCACACTAGCCTGGGAACTTCCTCTCTGCCCAGAACATTGGAGGCTATACACCACACCTCCTCAACAGTATTTATAGGAACTCAAACACTGAGATCCTGCTCTGTTCCAGTAACAAGAAGCCGAAAGCACCAGCCTGAAGATGACGAGTGAGACCTCGTCGAAACGTCGCCTAGACACCCCAACTTTTACACGGGAAGACACCCGAGGACACCAAAACCTGCATTCCTGTACCCGTGAAAATCTACGAAAGCAAATATCTCACCTCTACGGGGAGGAAACCTTCCAGCTGACAAGAACCTACGAGAAACTAGAAATCCGAAGAGCCACCATCTTATGTGATCTCTTGTTCCTACGCAACTGCCGAGACAACAACTTAATTCCCACATGCTTCCAACTTAAATTCCACTCTAAAACCCCAGCTACCGAAAGGATCCTGAACGAACTGAACTATCCCTAATCAGAAACGAACTACACAAGAAAAGATACCTACTAAACCAAACCAACAAAGATCTGCTCACTCTTCACCTCAAACTCTGTAACAAAATCCACCCTGCACTCTGGGACAAATGCAAACAACTAGCCGTCTGGAGAGCTGAAACGGAGACCTCACATAAGACAGACACACACACCAACAAACTCCACAAACTAGAGAAACGCCAGAAGCCCAGCCACCCTCCACAACAACCCATGAAACAAACAGTACATAACATATCAGACAGGATCCTCACCTCAACTGAAACCAAAGTACTCTCCAAAGGTTTCAACTTTGCAGTCGCCCCGAGACGCATCCCCACGGAAAACATCATATGCGGAGTCGAAGCTAGCCTAACCAAAATCAACCCAGATGAAGCCAATAAAATCAGACTTGAAGTCACCAACATCCTCTGCTCCAGCAAACCACCCAGAAGCAATTTACACAAAGAAGAACAGAAAGCACTCACCAACCTGAGGAAAGACAACAACATAATCATTCTCCCAGCAGACAAAGGTAATGCCACTGTTGTGATGAACACATCGGACTACCAAGCAAAACTATCAAATCTACTCCAAGACCCTACCTACCAACCTATAAAAACAGATCCCACCACCTATCTGGAAAAAACCACCAAATCCAAAATAAAAGCCTCTCCTATCAGTGAAGAAATCCAGCTAAGAATCATCCCCAGAGAAAAATCATCCAGATGCCCCAAACTCTAC
>JAXCMG010008463.1:0-11901 GCA_034642415.1 Podarcis siculus | reverse complement strand
TGCAAGAAGCGGTGACGCAACTCAGCGCGGAGATAATCGCCTCCAGGAAGAGAGAGGATGAAGCGGCTGCTACGTGCCGAGATCTCCAAGCCAGGTTGGACGTGCTTGCTAAGCAGGGACAAACGGGGTCCAGATCCGAGGGAATCGGGTTGGGGAGGAGAGGAGGCAGCCTTGTATCTCATTTCGATGGGAATTTACAGCAGTACCCCAATTTCCGAGCAGACGTGCAGTTTGCGCTGAAACTGCTGGAAAAAGAGTTTAGAGATGAGCAAGAGAAAGTGGGGTTTATCTTGTCTCATTTGGGACTTCCGGAGGCGGCGCGAAACAGCAATGGCGGTCCTCTTCAGTTGCTGAAGAGGGGCTCCGCGGAAAAGGGTCGTGCGCTGCGGCACAGCGACGATCCAGCAAGAAAAACCACGGGTAGAGTGAGCCCGTGGCCGTGGGATTCGGCGGGTACCAAGAGCGACCCCAGAAACGAAGAAGGGACCCCGTAAGGGGCTCCGGAACGTGGAGGGGGTAGCGGTGCTGTGAATCCATCGCTCTTTCCGCGGAAGTGAAGCCGCGCGGCTGCTGCTGATGAGCGCTGACCTTTCTTCTAAGACCAATCGACTTAAGACCACTACTCGTGAGTAAGAAATTTGAGACTCTATTTGAACAACAATTTCCAGCAATTTGGCTGAAAACGGGAGACGCTAAAAAGGAAGTCAGTCTTCCGTCCCTGTTTAAAGTACTGAGCAAAGCCCCTTTAAAGTTGAAGCGCTGAAAGGAGTTTAAAAGAAGTTAGAATTTACCCCGCAAATTCGGACTTGATTGATTAAAAGTTAAGAAAAAGTTAGAACTGTGTCATAAGTGGACAGAGACTGTGTTATTCCCCTTCATTTCTGTGGATTATAAAGTTGTGAGACCCCAGCTCTCGAGCTGCCTGGATACAAAGTAGCATCAGATTGCGGTGACTGTATACAGAGATACAAAGTTCTACTGGGCTACTTTGCAAGTTACAAAAAAGGAACTGTTGCACATATTCCGATAAAGAACTTATACTCTCTGCAGTTTAAAGCGAACTCAGAGGGTCCCCCCCTTTATTTTGGATTTTATTGTATTTGGGAACTTTTTGGTGGAAAATTCCATCTTTCCTTAACTTTTGGGGAGCTCCCCCTGCTGGATTGTGGAAACATTAGTCTCTGAGAACTGCTGGTTGTTTTGGAACTTTTATGCTTGGATGTTTACTTTCCCTTCGGATTGCTTTTCCCATGGGATTTACAATTTGACCTTGAAGCCTTGACAGCTGTGGAATGAGTGGCGCAGCAAAAACAAGGGCTGGCAAGAAAGCAAGACAGACTGAACTATTGCAATCAACTTTGCCTGTGCAGGCACGTAGATCATCTGTCCCAATTGTGACAGGGCTGCAGGAAGAACAATCTAAACAGCCAGTTCTGGAGGATATGGCTGCAGGAGGGCTTGACCCTGTCTCTAAAGAAATACTGGAGCAACTGGCTGCATTAAACAAGAAGGCCGATGATCAAGCGGTTAAATTTGATCAAGTGACAGCTACAATTAATAAATTGACAGATCAAGTTGCCCAAAACACACAGGCAATAGGAAATATTGAAAAGACTGCGATTGAAAATCGAAGACTAGTCGAGGAAGTGAATACAAAAGCAGACCAAAATAAAAAAAGGATAGAGGAATTAAGAGGGGAAGTAAGACCACTGAGTAGACAGATTATTGAACAACAGGCCTATCTGTCTATGGCGGAATTGAAAAATCGGGAGAGCAACCTTAGGATTAGAAATATCCCAGAACAAGAAAAGGAAGATTTGGCTGGTTTTTTGACAGCAGAAATATCCAAATTCTGGGGTTTGGCAGAAGAAAAGGACTTTAAAATCGTTACCGCCTTTAGATTGGGAAGTGTGGCCAGGAAGGACAAACCAAGGGATTGCTTGATCATTTTGAGATACAAGCAAGAAAAAGATAACATACTTGGCCTACACTTTAAAAATCCATTGGTGGTACAGGGAAAGATAGCAGAAATCTTCAGAGACATACCAAAACAGCTGTTGGATTTAAGAACTACATCCAAAGATCTAGCAAGACTACTGAGAAACAACTCAATCCGTTACAGGTGGGAATTCCCGCAAGGACTATCTTTTAACTTGAAAGGGAAGAAGGTCAGAATCAGAACAGCAGAGGAGCAAGATAAGTTCCTAAGTGACTACGGGGAGGACCTTCGAAAAGGAACAGCAGGTGCCTGGGCACTCCCCACGCCCGACGTAAAAGACCCACCTCCAGACATAGACGATAAGGGAGACAAACCCACTGGCTGACAAACTGATCCAGGATGTCTCTGCAGCTTCTCAGTTGGAACATTCATGGTGCAAACTCCCCTGAAAAAAGGAAAAGGATCTTCCACATATTGAAGAAGGAACAATTAGACGTTATATGCCTACAGGAAACCCACGTAACTAGGCTCCATAGAAGAGTACTAATTAACAAGAGACTAGGCCAAGAATTCATCTCATCAGACAAAGTAAAGAAAAGAGGAGTAGTGATATATGCAAAGGAGAGCCTAGCACCAAAATTTGTTTTTAAAGATGAACAAGGAAGAATTTTGGCGATTGAAATACAAGCACAAGGAGAAAAATTTTTGATAGTAGGAATTTATGCACCAAATGATGGGAAATCAGAATTTTACAAGAAGCTGCATGAGATAATGCTGGATTATATTGATTACAACAACATCATTTTGATGGGAGATATGAATGGAGTTGTCTCCACACATATGGATAAGTCACAAAACCAAAACTTGACTAAAGAAGGCAGACTACCAAAGACTTTTTTCGAGTTTACAGACAATATGGATTTGATTGACATCTGGAGAGTAAAGAACCCTCTAGGTAAAGAGGGAACATTCTTTTCTGAGGCCCACCTATCTTGGACACGAATCGACCAAATCTGGGTATCTAGAGGACTGGCACCTAAGACCAAAAAAATTGAGATTTGCCCCAAAACCTGTTCCGACCACAACGCTCTGAAAATGGACTTGAGACTCACACCAACTGGATCCTTCAGATGGAGAATGAATGACTCTTTGTTTAGAGATCAGGAGATTGTGAAGAAGGCCCAAAAAATGATGAAGGATTATTTCGAAATTAATTTGAACACTTCGGTGGAGAAAAAAACAATCTGGGACGCAAGTAAAGCCGTTATGAGAGGGTTTCTGATACAACAGAATACTATTAGGAAAAAACTCTGGAATGGTAAAAAGGACAAGATCTTGGAGAAGATAAAAGATGGAGAGAAAAGGTTGAGATTGAACCCAAAATCAAAAGAAGTCTTAAGAGAAATAAAATTTCACCAAGCACAATATACGAAATTGATAAATCAAGAAGTAGAATGGAAGGTTAAACAGATGAAACAAAGATCATTCGAATCGGCAAACAAATGTGGGAAGCTATTGTCATGGCAGCTGAAAAAGAGACAGAAATTGAACTTTGTTACCAACCTAGAGGTTGAAGGTGAATGTATTCAGAAACCGGAGGAAATTAGAAAGTGTTTCCAGAGATATTTCAAAAAACTGTATACACAAGGTCATCAAGAAGAGAATGAGATAAAAAAATTCTTAAAAAGTCATGGCCTGCAAAAATTGGCTCAAGATAAACAAATAACCCTGAATTATAAAATAACAGAACAAGAAATTGAAAGTGCCATTCAGAATATGCAATTAGGCAAATCTCCGGGCCCAGATGGACTTACCTCCAAATACTACAAGACACTGAAGGAATATCTGATTCACCCATTGTTGGAGGTATGCAACCAAATTATGGAAGGGAAGGGAGCACCAGAATCGTGGAAAGAGGCATTCATCACGTTGATACCAAAATCAGAATCTGAAAAGACTCAGCTTAAGAACTATCGCCCTATCTCACTCCTAAATGTGGATTATAAAATCTTTGCTGATATTCTGGCAAATAGACTGAAAAAAGTTTTAAACGAAGTAATTCACAAAGATCAAGCAGGCTTTCTCCCTGGCAGACATTTGTCAGATAATACTAGAAACATTGTGGATGTTTTGGAACTATTACAGACAAATCTTAATACAAAAGCAGCTTTAATATTTATTGACGCGGAGAAGGCCTTTGACAACATATCTTGGAAATTTATGAAGAAAAATTTAGAAGGGATGGGAGTGGGAGAGGCGTTTCAAAATGGCATTGAAGCAATCTATTCAGAACAAAAAGCTAAATTGATAGTAAACAATGTGGTGACAGAAGAGTTCAAAATTGAAAAAGGAACACGACAGGGGTGCCCCCTATCACCCTTGCTATTTATTTCGGTCCTGGAGGTCCTGCTGAACTTGATTAGAAAGGACCAGCAGGTAGAAGGAATACAGGTCGGAGGAAAACAATATAAATTGAAGGCTTTTGCGGACGATTTGGTATTGACATTACAGGAGCCAGTGCCTAGCACAAAAAGAGTTTTGGAATTAATTTCTGAGTTTGGTCGGGTGGCGGGATTCAAGTTAAACAAACAAAAAACTAAGGTTTTGGTAAAAAACCTGACACCTTTAGAAATAGACGGGTTTCAGAAGGAAACTGAACTAAATGTCGCAAAAAAAGTGAGGTACCTGGGGGTTAACCTGACTGGGAAAAATTTGAATTTGTTCAAAGATAATTATGAAAAATGTTGGACTGAAATCAAAAAGGATCTAGATACTTGGTCAAGATTGAAACTTTCCTTGTTGGGAAGAATTGCGGCAGTTAAGATGAATGTATTGCCAAGAATGCTGTTTCTGTTTCAGGCCCTCCAGATCGTGGACAGAGTGGAGTGTTTTGGAAAGTGGCAGAGGGACATTATGAAGTTTGTCTGGCAGGGCAAAAAGCCCCGAATAAAATTCAAAATACTAACAGATGCAAAGGAAAGAGGGGGATTTGCCCTGCCGGACCTAAGGTTGTACTATGAAGCTGCATCCTTCTGCTGGATGAAAGATTGGTTTCTGCTAGAAAACACTGATGTCCTAGATCTGGAAGGGTTTAACAATGCTTTTGGGTGGCATGCATATTTGTGGTACGACAAGGTAAAGGTTCATAAGTTATTTAAAAACCATATTGTAAGGAAATCTTTGTTTAATGTCTGGATTAAATACAAGGACTTATTCGAATGCAAGACTCCGAGGTGGTTATCACCGATGGAGGCTAAGGCCATAAAAATACTCAATATGGGGGGTGGCTGGGCAAAATATTGTGAAATAATAGAAAAAGTGGGTGACACTTGGAGGTTGCAGAGCTTTGAAAAATTGAAAGGAAAGGTGCGAGACTGGTTTCATTATGCCCAAATTTTAGAGATCTTTAAAAAAGATAAAAAAATTGGTTTCCAGGTGGAAAAATCGAAACTAGAGTCAGAATTACTTGAACCCAAGACGAAAGTGCTTTCAAGAATGTATAACTTGTTGCTTAAATGGAATACCCAAGATGAGATAGTTAAATCAGCCATGATAAAATGGGCGCAAGACATTGGACACAACATCATGTTTGAAGACTGGGAGAGGTTATGGACCACCGGTATGAAATTTACGGCATGCAGTGCCTTAAAAGAAAACATTATGAAAATGATGTACAGGTGGTACATGACCCCAGTCAAACTGGCAAAGATATACCATTTATCTGACAATAAATGTTGGAAATGCAAGGAGGCTGAAGGAACGTTCTTTCACCTCTGGTGGACATGCCCGAGGGTGAAGGTCTTTTGGGAAATGATTTATAACGAGTTGAAAAAGGTATTTAGGTATACCTTTCAGAAGAAACCAGAGGCCTTCCTCCTGGGCATTGTAGGCCAGAGAGTGCTAAAGAAAGATAGAACTTTCTTTTTATATGCAACTACAGCAGCAAGAATCCTCTTAGCCAAATACTGGAAGGCACAGGAGTTACCCACGCTGGAAGAATGGCACACGCAACTGATGGACTATATGGAACTAGCCGAGATGACCGGCAGAATTCGAGACCTGGGAGAAGACGCAGTGGAGGAGGATTGGAGAAAATTCAAGGACTATTTACAAAAACACTATAAGTTATTTGAATGTTGAGAATTTGCTAAGTTTTGAAAAAAACATGCCTCAATATTGAAATTTGGATATCACTGTGACTGAGTTATGACTGAGAAAAGTTTAATTTTTTGAAGTGAATAATTAGATGAAAATATAAAAACACACAAAACAAGGTAACAATTTGCTATTTAACCTTTATTGTAAAAAATACAGGGACGGAGGAGGTGGGGAAGTCCTGAGGATAATGAAAAAAGATGTGGAAAAATGAGTTTTTTCTTATGCTTTTGTCTGTCTTTTTCTTTTTCTTTTCTGTAAAAAACGGCTTTTGTTGGGTTGTTGATGATGTAACTTGACTTTGGGAAACAAAGCAATAAAAAATATAAAAAAAAAAAAAAAAATATCTTGTCTCATTTGCATGGGGACGCGAAAGCATGTCTGCGCAATCTGTGGAGAGATATGGATCCAGCGCTCCAGAGCTCAGCTGCATTCATTAAAGCAATGGATTCCTGCTTTCTATCGAAAATAGACATTGACATTGCCCGGAAGGACATATTTGGGCTGAGACAAGGGAAAGCCAGCGTAAGGCAGTATCACTCCCGCTTTTTTGCATTGGTCAATGCCTTGGGGTGGGACAAGGATTCTCCCCCCGTTAGAGATCTTTATTGGGAGGGATTGAACCCCCAAATCAAGGATGAGATAGCGCGGGGGGAGAGACCCAAAAGCACCCAGGAAGTGGTGGACAGAGCGTTCGCAGTGGGGGTGCGGCTGGAAGACCGCCCATGGAACAAAGAAGAAGGACGTTGGGGACGCACACCAGCGAGAGTGCCCTCCCTCTTGCCCAGGGATGTCGCGCGTGCGCAGTCAACGCCTCCGCAAGCAGGGGGGGAGGAGCCGATGGAGATCGGCGGTGCTAGGGCTCACTCAGCCACCAGAGCCTTAACACCGGGAGCAGTCAAAACAAAGCAGCCTAGAGGGAACAGGAAGTGCTACATCTGCGAAAGTCCTCAGCACATGGCGAAAGAGTGTCCCCAGAGGCTCCACAAGCACACTGCAGCTTCAATGACTGTAATGGAAGCAACTCAGCAGAAAGAACCACAGCAGGGAAACGACTGAGTCTGGCTGGAAACGGAAGCACTGGGGGCCAGCCAGACGAGTCAGTGAAGAAATCCCCAGAGATTTTACAGCCCACGGACCCCCTCCCGCCCAAACCAGTGGTGCAGCTCACCGCATCGCTCCAGCTGCCCAATGGTCTCACTTTAGAAGTGCCGATTACGATTGACTCTGGCAGTAATGCGGACTTTATCGCACTGGAATTCCTTCAACAACACAACATAGCACTACTGCCAGCCACACTGCCCCTGAACGTTGTCACAGTGGATGGCAGGGAACTGCTAGGGGGGCAGGTGGTACAGCAGACACCACCTATGGTGATGCAAATTGGGAATCACCGAGAAGTCATCAGCTTCAACGTCACCCACTTGTCGGACACGCCCGTAGTTTTGGGAATGAGTTGGCTACACAGGCACAGCCCAGCATTGGCATGGTACCAACGCCAACTGACTTTTGGCTCCTCCTACTGTGCGGAACACTGCATTCTGCCTAGCCCAGAAGGGGAGGAGGATGACCCACAGTTACATTTGGGCACGCTGCAAGCAGTGCCTCTCAAGTATTCTGAATTTTTGGAGGTATTCTGCGAGAAGGAGGCGGACAAGCTACCTCCTCACAGACCCTATGACTGCAAGATTGATCTCCTGCCGGGGGCGACGCTGCCAACAGGGAAACTGTATTCCATGTCTGAGGATGAACTGCAGGAACTTAGGGAGTTCATAGACCACAATTTGAAGCGCGGGTTCATCCGGGAGTCGAAAGCTGTGGGAGGCAGCCCAGTATTCTTTGTGAAGAAGCGGGACACGCCCCAGAAGAGACTTGTAGTGGACTTTCGAATTTTGAACTCGAAAACCAAGCCCTCGTCCTTCCCCATGCCCAAGATAGACGACCTGCTCGCGACGGTGAGGAAAGGACGCGTTTTCACCAAGTTGGATCTGCGAGGCGCGTACAACCTGATTCGCATGCGGGAGGGCGACGAGTGGAAGACGGCCATGTTCACGCCACTGGGCACCTACGAATACAGAGTTATGCCCTTCGGATTACAAAATGGCTCTCACTGTTTTCAAGCCTTTATGCATCACGTGTTGGCGGGACTCCTTTACAAGAAGTGCGTATGCTTCCTGGACGACATCCTGATATTTTCTGAGTCGCGAGAGGCGCACGAGAGGGATGTCAGGGAAGTTCTGCAGAGACTAAAGGAGCACAGGCTGTACGCCAAGCTGGAGAAGTGCCAGTTCGACGTGACGGAGGTGGATTTCCTGGGCTATAAACTGTCGGACAAGGGGCTCGCCATGGACAGCGCCAAGGTTCGCTCAGTATTGGACTGGAAAAGCCCGCGCAATCGGAAGGAAGTCCAGCGGTTTGTCGGCTTTGCCAACTTTTACCGCAAGTTCATCAAGGGGTTCGCTATGCAGACGGCGGCCATCACCGACACACTCAGCTCCAAGAAGAAGAAGTTCATCTGGACGGAGGAAGCGGAGCAGTCCTTTCAGAAACTCAAGCGTCTCTTCGCGTCCGAAGAGCAGCTGCTGCATGTGAATCCCAGCAGACCGATGAGGGTGGAGACAGACGCCTCAGACAGAGCCGTGGGAGCCGTCCTGTTGCAACAAGACCAGCAGGGGGACTGGAGGCCGTGCGCCTTCTACTCAAGGAAGCTCAGCAAGTCGGAGCAGAATTACACCATCTGGGACAGGGAGTTGCTAGCCATCCATGCAGCGTTCAAGGCGTGGCGGCACTTCCTTATCGGAGCCAGACACACAGTGCAGGTCCGCACGGACCACAAGAATCTAGAGTACTGGCGCACGGCGAGGTTCCTGAACCAGAGGCACATTAGATGGGCAGAGTTCTTCGCGGACTTCGACTTCAAGATAGAGTACATCCCGGGCGACAACAACATCATGGCGGATGCCTTGTCCAGAAAGCCGCAATACCTCGAGGAGGAGGCACCGTCGGCAGCCAAGCACATTTTCGCACCGGAAGCGTGGGCTTGCGCTTCGGCGACCGTGGATCTGGACGCCGTACGTCAAGCGCTGCAGGAGGACCCCTTCGCACAAGCCAAGATGGAGGAGGTGCACAAGGGCACGGCGAAGGACGACGAGTTCCAGATCAGAGACGGGTTGCTCATCCGCAAGGGAGCACTCTACGTGCCGGGAGATGACCTCCGCGCAAGGGTGCTGCAGCAGCTACACGACGCTCCCACTGCCGGGCACTTTGGCAGAGAAAAGACTGTAGAACTGGTTGCCAGAGACTTTTGGTGGCCCAAGATGCGGGGGGAAGTAGCGGATTACGTCTCGAGATGCGACACCTGCCAAAGGGCCAAGTCAGTGCACAAACCGCCGGCGGGATTACTGGAACCGTTGCAGACGCCGTCGGAGCCGTGGGAACGGGTGGCCCTGGACTTTGTCACGGATCTGCCCAGTTCGAGGGGAAAGACGGCAGTGCTAGTGGTGGTGGACATGTTTACCAAAATGGCACACTTCATTCCGTGTGCGAAGGTGGCCACGGCAGAACAGACCGCCAAACTGTTCATAGACCACGTGTTTAAGGTCCACGGTCTGCCACGGTCTATTCTATCCGACCGGGGGCGGCAGTTCATCTCGAACTTCTGGCAGAAGTTGATGGGCATCCTGAACGTCAAGGTCAATCTAGCGTCTGCGAGACACCCACAGACCAACGGACAAGCGGAGAGGGTCAACGCCATCATGCAGCAGTACCTGAGATGCTACGCCAATCAGCAGCCTACCACGTGGGTAGACTACCTGCCCCTCGCAGAGTTCGCTTACAACAATACGAAGCACGTGTCGACAGGGGTGACGCCGTTCTTCGCCAACAACGGGAGGCATCCCAGAACCTTCCCGGGTTTAGAGAGAGTGGGGGAGGGGGAGCCGCAGGCAGCGGAAGACTTAGCGTCAGAGTTGCAGGAAGTCCACGAACAGCTTAGAAGGCAGTTGGAACTGGCTAAGCACGCATACAAATTGCAGGCTGACAGACACAGGAGAGTAGGGGAAGACATACAGGTGGGAGACTGGGTCTGGTTGGCAGCGCAAGCAGTGCCGACCAGATCGTTGGCCAAGAAGAAGCTAGGGCATAAGCAGCTAGGGCCTTACCAAGTCCAGGCACAGGTCAATCCAGTAGCCTTCCGGTTAGCACTTCCGGAGGGTTCCAGAATGCATCCGGTGTTCCATAGATCAGTGCTCACGCCCTACAAAGCACCTCATAGATTTCAGGAGCCAGGCACAGCACCAGATCCACCCAGAGAAGGACCCAGAGAAGGGGGGCCGCCAAGAGGGGAGCGCATTAACGAAGCCACAGAGATTTTAGACTCGAGATGGGGGGAAGAGGGAGTAGAATACCTTCTTGCCAGAGAGGATACCCCGGCCAGCGCCAACAGTTGGGTGCCGGACTATGCCTTGGACGAGCCTCTTCTCAAGGACGAGTTCCATGCCCTTTTCCCACACAGGCCCATGCCAGCCGAGTATTTCGACGACTGGCTCTTCACACCCACACTTTCAGGCAGCACGTTCCAGGGGTTCGACTCGGACGAGGAGCCGGCACCACACACACGCTCCCCGGAGGGTTCACCCTCGGGATCTGCCTCAGACCGCTCTTATTGGTGGGATGATCGACCAGAGGAGCAGTGGCGCAGGAAGTGGCTGGGGGGTCCCTGGCAGGCATCACCCTCAGAGGGGAACGGGGTAGAGACGGACATAGACGTGTTGGGGGAGGACGTGGGATTCGAACACGAAGGCAGAGAGATGGAAGCAGAGGAGATCGACGTCGACGAGAGCACGGAGGACGAGCCAGACCGGGCCGATTTGATGTACGACACGGGGGACGAACTGTATCCGGCACTCACCCCCGCCACGACGGAGCACCCAGGACCCACACCGGAAGGAGGGGAGGGGGGAAGGGGGGGCTTCGAGGGGGGGATGGATGTCAGGGGTTCAGGAGCAGAAGGGACGGATGGGGAGGAATCGGAGGGAGAAGTTAGCGACGATAGCCGACCGAGGTCCCTAAGTCTCTCTAGCGAATCGGAGGATTCGCAGAAAGGGGCTCCCGTGGGCAGAGCTGGGGGGTTGCCAAGAGGAACACCCCAGGAAGGAGGGACCAGAGGGGATTCAGAGAGCAGCAGCTGGAAATCCGGACCAGCTTCCCCACCAGAAAGCAGCAGCTGGAAATCGGGACCAGCTTCTCCACCGGAGAGCGGTAGGGGGGAGGAGTTCCAGGCATCGGCGCCAGGCAGCTCTCCGACAGCGGAAGGACATGAGTCAGGGCTAGCCACGCCTGCGTCAGAGAGCGAGGAAACGGTAGAAAGGAGGGTCGGAGACAGCGCGCGCGCGCCAAGTTCAAATGTACAAGAGGGAGGCGCAATGAGCAGCCCAGAAAGGGAGCCAGGTCCTAAAGCCCGCCGAAGGGAAGGGGAGGAGTCCGAAGGGTCCGCATCCGAAGCCTCCAGGAAGGAAGGAACCCCGGGGGGTGGTAGGACCCAGAGGCGAAAGGAGAGACGCAAGAGGTGGAGTAAGGCTAGAGTCTTAAACTGGTGTACAGGGGGCGGAGACTCAGATGGGACTTCGCCGATCTAGGGAATAGACGTAGAGACGCACGCTAGGATTTGGAAATGGAAACTATACTTCAATAAAGACTTTATACCGTTCTACCGGCTAGCGTTGGTCCTTTGTGAGCGGGACCTAGAGGCAGTCTCTGACAGTGTCTCTCCTTCAATGGGTACTTTAAAGCAGAGGCTGGATGGTCAT
>JAXCMG010008458.1:1275-12220 GCA_034642415.1 Podarcis siculus | reverse complement strand
CTTGGCCCTGCTTTCTCCAGGTAAGTAGGAACCAGTAGGATGGGGAATTTTTAGAGTAATAATATTTTTAGTGGACAGAGGAATCCGGAGAGCTGAATTTAAGAGAGCTATTGTGTTGTAGACATTAGAGGGTCAGACAAGGATCCAGGAGACCAGGGTTCAAATCCCCACTCAGCCACAAAGCTCACTGGGAGATCCTCGACCAGTCACTATACCTCAGGGGAGCGGAGAACCATGTACACAGCCTTGAGCTGCTTGGAGGCAAGTTCAGAAAACAAATAAATCAAAAAAATTAGAAACCAAGAGCAACTAAATTGGATAGAATTTTAAAATGATATTTGAAATATGCTAGTAACTGAAGGTACTATGTTTAGTAGCCACTGGTAGCCTAATTCTGCATCATTTGCCTAAACCTTTTGTGAGGCCATTCAAATTGGTAGCTTTGTCAGTCTTACGAGAGAGGGATCAAAATGTTTGTATTTCCATTTTGTCCATGTCATGCAGAACAGTATGTGCTTCCAGGAAGTCCCCTCTCCCCCCCCTTAACTGTCCTAACCCCCTCCAAAAAACAAACAAACCAAAAACATTGTCAACATTTTTCATAGGTGAGTTGCCCTAGCATAGCTATTAGAACCCTTAAAGACCAACTCTCTTAACCTGGATCTAACCCTGTTCATTTAACTCTGCTTAAAACTGGTTGAAATGCAAAATCTGCTCCCCAACAGGTCTAGTAAGTGATGGGACAGAGTTTTCCTGCAGAGGGTACCCAGTTTCCACAATGCCTTATTTCATGCCTAAATGATGGGATAAGCCTTCCTCCTGCTCATCTGGCCATTGCTCCTTTATCTAAGCTCATGTCTAAGTTTGTAATTGAACAGTAGGGGGGGGGGAGGCATTGAAGTGATAGAGTGGATGGGAGGAAAAATGGGCCATTGGACAGGGAGGGTTTACCTCTTGGAAATAATTAAACCAGTGTTCTGGCCAATGGCTTTTACTCATTTCATTTTATTGAAAGATCTTGTTAACTCGAACCCCATTTCATTTAAAAGATTTAATTCTCTCTCACCTCCTTCTCTGTGTCAAATGAAGGAAACCTCAAAACCAAATAATAATAATGTTAATGACAATAACAATCCATGAACTAATCTTTTGCTCCTGTCCTCAGCATTGCCTCTGAAGTGCAGATACGCATTTAACCTTACTGGACTGACATATGATGGCTCTTTAAGAACATATTGTAAATTTGGTCAAGATTCCTGTTCTTCCAGTGTTCTGCGTACAAATATGGGTAAGATTTATCAGGTTTTTTGTCTTTTGTTTTTGGAATTACTAAATTAGTTGTACGGAAGCGGTGGCACATAAGCTGTAGATGAATGAGAACTCCCATCTGTCTCATCTATCCTGGCCACCAGTCAGAGATGATGGGAGATGTAGTCCAGCAGCATCTGGAGGATCACACCTTCCCAATCCTGCAGTAAGGAATCACTAACATTTGAAAATGGGGAATTTAAAATCACCTGATCACAAGCATCAGATTTCCATCTTGATGTACATATTCACCCACCCCTTCTTCCCTAGAGTGTGCGGTTGCCATTTTGTGGTTCGCCTCAAGTGCCAAAATACCTTGGGGCTATTCTGGGTGGGATGGTGTTGCTCACTTGACCATCTGTTCCTACATCATTGCTACATACTTGGAGGAAGAGGGGAGATGGGACAGTGAGGTTGGTGCAGTTGAAGTGCACTGCCAAGTCTTCTTCCTTGGCGATCACTTGTAGCTGAGTAAGTTTGTCTTCCATAAACACGGTTTTAACAATGAGTCCGTAAGTGACTGTGGAGGCCAATTCTGGATCCACATGTCCTTCCACAATGGGGGCATTGGTTTCCAGACAGGAGTTGATCAAGGTGTGGATTTGCCAAGCGTGCGTTCCTGCTAGCATGTTTCTCCCTTGCGTCCTGAGTTCAAGTGACTTCAAAGCCTATGACACCTTTGTTAAAGGCTGTTCTCCAACTGGAGTGCTTGCAGGCCAGTGTTTCCCAGTTGTCAGTGTTGATGCTACAATTTTTTTTTATTTGGCTTGAGACAGTCTTTAAACCTCTGCCAAGTATTTTGGGTTGGGCAACAGGGGTTCAGGGAAGTATTTTCCCACCCTGTAAATGGTTATGATCGACTAGCAGAGAGAATGCAGTGTATGGCACATGTATTGTCAGAAGTATAGAAGAAGCCATGATTCTTCATGCTGCAGATTGGACCTGAAATGAAGTTCTACATTCATTCCAAATTTAATGCCTTTTACTGAGCGCCGCAACCCCAGAGTTGGTCACGACTGGACCTAATGGTCAGGAGTCCCTTTACCTTTACCTTTTATGATCATAATAAAGCTTTGAAAGCTTTGGTTATATTTTACAAACTACGGTTGCAATCAAAATTATTCATGCCCCATTGCAAATTGGGTTTATTATCAAATTTTACAGACTTCTAGCTGTTTGCATTGAGAAAATCAAACAAAAGCCATTGAAATAGCTCTGCAAAATTGCTGCTTCAAGTGGTTCCCCCAAATTCAGCTGAAAATGCAACTTATACTGCCAAGAACAAGAACATTATTTATTTCGGTTGAAAGACCCACAAAATCATTTTCAAAAGCAAAATAAAAAAGAAATACAGGGAAGATTAAAAGATGGTCACATTGTTTTATCCACAGTATGTAGGTTTCTATTTCGAATTACTTCTGAGAGGAACTTAGCCAAGTCCAGGGTAGTATCATCTGAGTTATATTGGCTTCTCTACTCTCACTATTATTCAACCCATCCTTGGCAAGCATCTTTTAAATGCCTGCAGAAAAAATTGTATTCCAACAGGCTCATACAAGCCATTCAGAATACATCTTTCCATTGGTTAATTGATATCTGTTTCTTTCCTTTTCACAAAGTTTTTATTGTATGCATTATGTATTATGAGTGGAATCATTTTGATATTTTTCTTTCAATGATATATCGGTGTGTGTACGTATATATAAATTAATAAAGCCCATCACTTTAGATTGCAGAATTTAATAATATTTTACATGTTGTTTGTTTGAAAAGGTTCTCATTCAGACATTACAGAAAATTGGAACCATTACAATGAATGTGTTTAAAGAGCAATAAACCTCCATATCTAAATATTTCTGTCAAATTCTTTTCATAGTGAAATTCCAAGAGCAACTTTTGAATAGATGCTCGCTATCCACAAGCTGTTCCTCAGGCTATTACAGCTTCACTGCAGGGGATGGTAAATTCTTTCAGATGAAGAAGCACTGCTGCAAGACTGACCTGTGTAACAATGCAACTCTCAGCCGTACGTTTCTGCATCAATTTAGAATCATTAACATGTTAGGGTTTTGCACTGAATTTGGCCATGGCCTGGATCCTTAGTCAATCAGCAGTACTTAAAGAATCTGTGCCTCATTCAAATGGGGTGAGACAGCCCCAGGTGGCTACAGGTTGGGTTGAGCAGCTCAGGACTATTAGGGGCTCTCAAGGGATGGAGAGTCAGGCAGGATGGGGAGGCAGTCATGAAGAGAAACTGTGAAAAAGAGGGACCTAGCTAGAGACACGGGTGGCGCTGTGGGTTAAACCAAAGATGCTAGGGCTTGCCAATCAGAAGTTCGACGGTTCAAATCCCAGCAATGGGGTGAGCTCCCGTTGCTTGGTCCCTGCTCCTGCCAACCTAGCAGTTCAAAAGCATGAAGTACAAGTAGATAAATAGGTACTGCTCCGACGGGAAGGTAAACAGCATTTCTGTGCGCTGATCTGGTTCGCCAGAAGTGGCTTAGTCATGCTGCCAGATGACCCGGAAGCTGGTTGCAGACAAACGCCGGCTCCCTCGGCCAATAAATTGAGATGAACACCACAACCCCAGAGTCGTCTGCAACTGGACCTAATAGTCAGGGGTCCCTTTACCTTTTACTTGGCAGCTACATCTGCCAGAGAAGGGATGGGTTGCCTTTCCAACCAGGCCTCTCCTTCTTCCTGCCCCTCTAAGGAGCACCATGCAGGATCAGATCATAGAGAAGTGATGTGAGATTCCATGGGTACCAGGCATGCTGTAACCCAGGCTCTGTGTTTCCTGTGGGACCATAATGCACTATGGTGTCTTTATGATATATGGTTATACATAAATATATACAACCTGAGGCCTACAATGAAGACATCCACCAGAATATGTCCTGTCCCTCTCATAGGCACAGCAGCATCCTTGCCTTGGCAGTTTGTCTTTTCCTGGGAATGGTCACATTCCTCATATTCTAATAAAACCTAATCCTGGTTTTATTACTACACAGGGAGCAGCTTCCATTCCTTTGTTGTGCTGCTGTGCTAATCTGCTATTTTAATGACCCACTTCCCCAAAACGGTTACCTCAGAAGTAGATTACTTCTGACATGAGTCATGTTGATTTTTTAGGGTTCAGAATTGTCTAAAGAAGTGTCAGTTATGTCAGTTTAGGAACTTTGCCTACATTAAGTAACCAAGTGGATAAGTAAAAAAATAAAATTGGGGATAAGAATTGGGGATAAGAATACAATCTTCAAGATGCCTTTATAACATTCCCTATGCATAATTAGCCGTGAATGATCTTTCATGCAATATAATTGGATACCTAGGTGCATGAACAGCTCATAAACAGGTTATGGTCCCTTTAAGATAAAGACTCTCCTCCCTGGAAGAGAGGGGAGTGGTTGTGGGCGGGAGACCGAGCTCCGCCCCTGGTAGGGGGCCTTAGCCCCCTCCCCTCTTTACCTGGCTGGTGCCCACACCCACTGGAGGCAGCCAACCAGGTGCCTTTGGGGGGCGTGTGTAGCAGCTTAATGCTGTGGCGCCAGCTCCGCCTCCTCATTCGTCGTCGTCCCTCAGCGAGTCAAGAGCTCAGCCATGAGGTTTGGAGTCGGGGGGTGTTTGTGTGTGTGGAGGCTGTCTGGTTCCTGGCTTGCCTTTTTAAATTTAGGAGGCTTGCGTGCGCTCATTGCTTTACTGCTTTTAAAAAACCTAGGCACCCAAGTTTGCCTTGCTGTCTTGCTGTGTCCTCTTTTCTGTGTAAAAACCTACATTTTATTTTCTCCCACTCCTGGTGCTGGATTTGTTTGGGCGGTTTAAGTGTGAATTATCTTCTTAAGCTGCAGCTTTTTCCTTTGCCCAGCACATGGTCTCTCCACCACCAGTGAGGTCTGAGTGTGAGTGCCTTCTTTCTATCTCCCTTGTTTCCTCACTTTCCTTCCCTGGCCTCTGCCTTGGTGGCTGTGCATTTTATTTTAATTTTGGCCAGGGTGCCTGTATGTTTTTTCCCTCTATTGCCCTTGCCTGTCCGATTGCCTGGCTGGTCTGGGTGACTGAGTGGGTTTGCCTTACATTTTAATTTGTTGGCCAGGGTGCTTGTACGTTTTCCCCCTCCCTTGCCCTTGCCTGTTCCTCTCTAATTTTAAGTCATGTGTGTGTGTGTGTGCTGGCAGCGTGTGTTTGTGCCTGCTGTTTGTTGATTTATTACTCTTTTAGTGTGGGTTTGAGTTACCCTGCCATCCCTTCCATTGGTACCACTTAAACCTCACCCCTCTTACTTTATCTAAGCCACACACCCCTCTTCGCTTGGCATTTGGGGGAAGAAATAAGGCAGTGCATGGGGCGGTCATTTCAGGGTTTCTGATCAGGGAACCATACCTCAGCATTGTACATTTATACGTTTAGAACCTTTGAAGGTGTACCTCTGCCTGGTTTTTGTCATTGGTTTCACTTGCCAGTACAGGGTCCCTAAAGAAAACCGCTTTTAAACAAACAAACAAACAAACAAACAAAAGGTTGTGGCTTATAGACCCTTACTGAAAAGTCCAGGCTAACCCACGGTTTATATTTCCACTTCATTTTGGCTCACTGTAAAGGACAGCTATTTTCCTTTTCTTCTAAACTTTTCCTTGCCCTGAGTGTTCATTTTGCCCCCTCCTCCCCCCAGGCTTTCCTTCTCCTCCCTCCACCCCTCCTCCCTCCCAGCACCCCCCACCTTTGCAGAGTTCCCTTTGCTTCTTGCCTGAGTCATCTCAGTTACCAGACAGGTTTTTCAACTGAATTGATTGCTCTCTGAGTGACTGGCAGTTTGTTAGGCATTGTCTTTAAGCACTGGGCAGTATAGCAGCTCTAGTTGCATTGTCAGTTTAACTAACCAGCAGTTTGACCATTTGCAGTCTTTTGTCTGTTTAAGCACCCTTATGGAGCTGACCTTGTGGGCAAAGATTTGCTTTCTTTGTTTGGCAAAGTTTCCTTTGTTGGTAGAAGTTTTCCCAGTAGTGAGATATTCCCCTTAAGAGCAACCTCACCCCTCCTTTTCAGAGGGCCACTGGTGTGGGCCTGGAATCTTGTTGATTTCCTTTTCTCTTAATTTGGCTGCAGCTTCTGGGCATTTCCTAGTAAGCAGTTATTTTCAATTCTGTTTGATTACTTGGTGTTGCTTTGCACCTAGATTTGCCTATCATTTAAAAGGGGCAACATTTATTGTAGGCAATTATCTTCCAATTCTGTCTGACTGTAGTTGGAGTTCCTTTGTGTATGGGTCTGTTCCTTGGAGCCAGGTGCTAACAACTAGCTGAGCGCTGCTGCTTGAACTCTTGCTGGGTTGTGATTTAATAAATATAAATAAATATAAGTGGTGCATTTAAGCGAAGTATAGCTTATTCTGTATGGGACCCCGTGCATATTCCTGCTTTGCAGAGGATTGAATGAGAATTTATTTATTTATTTATTTATTTATTTATTTATTTATTTATTTAAAAGGCTCACTGTTCTGCTGAAATGCTGGTAGAAGGACTATTTCCTTAGTGTATTTTCCTACATTTTCATTGGATAGCAGTTCCTGTGTCTGTTGTTCTCTGATTGTTCTATTGTACCATCCCTCTAAATCACTAGGAATTTTACCTCAGGAAGCAGCTCTATATAATTGATTGTGTGCATCTGCCTGAATTGTATATTGACTAACAGATACATAAATTAATAAGGAAATACGTTCTGAGCATACTATTGCATGGAATTTGCACAGTGTAGTTTAAATATTTAGCTGTGTCTATCCATTAGCTTGGTGGCAAATAAATAAATTGATAGACATATACAAATGGAACAGTCAAGTGAGGAATAATTATTTCATATCATCGTCAGTTACAGTAGACAATAGATAGTATCAGCAATTAATTCTACTTACAGTGGTAATTGAGTGAACCAATAATACTGGTTTAGATTTTAATAATAACACTAATAATAAATAATAATAATAATAATAATAATAAATAAATAAATAAATAAATAATAGATAAATAATATTAGAATAATAATAATAATAATATAAATGGATAAACAAAAAATAAAATAAAGAATATTAATAATAATAATATATAATAAAAAAATAAAGAGAATAAGTGGAATGGCATCACATACCAAGATTAAATTGATTAATTAATTAAATAAATCTAAAGATAAATATATAAATAGACAAATAAAATTAATAATAAAAAATAAAATAAAATGAATAATAAATAATTTACATATATTTCGGAACCCTCAGTTGCTTAGATCGTGGTGACAATAACGCCAAGGTTGCAGGTTCGATCCCTGTATGGAACAAATGCATATTCCTGCATTGCAAGGGGTTGGACTAAATGACCCATGGGGTCCCACACAATTCTAGAGAGCCTGGATAGCTCAACTGGTTAGAGCATGGGGCAGATAATGCTCAACTGGTTAGAGCATGGGGCTGATAATGCCAAGGTTGCAGGTTTGATCCCTGTATGGAACAACTGCATATTCCTGCATTGCAAGGGGTTGGACTGAATGACCCTCGGGGTCCCAAACAATTTTAGAGAGCCTGGATAGCTCAACTGGTTAGAGCATAGTGCTGATAATCCCAAGGTTGCTGGTTTGATCCCTGTATGGGACCCCTGCATATTGAATGAGATATTATAATATGAAGTAGGAAGCATCGTATACACACACACACACACACACACACACACACACATAGTAATAAATAACACACGCACGCACATACTAATTGGATAAACAATTGAACATTTAACCAAATACTTGGAAAAATCATTATTTATTATAAGTAAATCAATCATTAATTAGTACATTCGTTTCAGAATCTATAACATGTGCCTGTACAACCGCTTGTAAACAGTAGCACGTGTTTATGGCAGTAGCTTTAGCGCGTTATCCATGGCACCTAAGAGGAAGTGCTCTGTGGCGGAATCAGCTCACACCTCAGGCTGCATGGGTGCCACATGGACGGGATAATAACCCCAAACCTATTTCACACTACCTAAATGCCTTCAGATCGTTCATTGATGATTATGAGCAGCATTTTTTGAGCAATCCCTAACCCCATGCCCCCAGCTGCTACCCCTGATATGATACTAGATTGCCAGGTGGTTCCGGAGAGCCCACCTCTCACCCAGGTTGATGACCTCCCAGGCACTGCTGTCGCCCTCTTCAACGAATTTCAGTTCTCAGGCGCAGGCCCAAGCTCTCGGGCAGTAACTGCGGCAGTGCAAACTAGGCCTCTGGCCCTCAGAACTGCATTGGGTCGCCTGTGCGGAGCCCGCCAGCCTGTGTCAATAACCCTGTTGCGTGCAGTTCTTCCACTTCTTTGCAGAATAAGCAGCCCAGCAGCTGGAGAGGGAGCTTCAGACAGTTGAGGGGGGACAATCCATCAGGCAAAAGACGCACCAAGAAGAAGCACGTGTGTAAGAAGAGCAAGTCGAAAACGGGCGACATGATGAAGAGTCAGAACAGCCTGTGCACTTTCTGGGGTGGCCGCCACCATTAGCTATGATAAAAGTCCGAAGGAAGGCTTCCAGGATCCCTCTAGCATGCTGGGATCAAATTGAGAATGGCACCTGGTCTATGGCGGTCGTCCCGTATGTGAGAAGAAGCCATTAGATTCTTATTGCACGGGTAAGCCAGACCTGAGAAGGGAGCCAAAGCGCAAGGTATGTTGGGAATTCAATAAGGGGTCATGCCAAAGGCAGTCTTGTAAGTATCTGCACGAGTGCGAGAGGTGTGCAGGGGTACTCCCATCCGTAGCGTGTTACAAAGGGCAGCAGCCCTTTCGGGGAGGTGGGGTTCCAGTTTCAGAGAAGCCCCCGCAGCAGGGAACAGACGATAGGGACCCTCCGGGTCTATCATTTTCCCTGATCCAGCTCCCTCCTCTCCGCATTCTTCGATCGAATTCTTCGATCGGGCAGGCTGTCAGTTGGTTTCAGACACCCACACCACAGGGTCCGACTTTCCAAGTCGGTTAAGGCAGACCTGAAGGTGTGGATGACATTTTTGGAACACTACAATGGGGTATCCCTATAGCAGGATGTTCTAAATTTGTCCTCAGATTTCCAGGTCCAATCAGATGCGGCAGGGTCCCTGGGCTTTGGCTTGTACTTCAGGGGACGATGGTACGTGCAACGATGGCCAACGGGGTGGCAGGGCCAGGCCATCACGTGGGATCTCACCTTTCTCAAGTTTTTTCCAATAGTAGTAGCCGTTCACATCTGGACGGAGGAGTTTCGAAATCGCCGTGTGTGCTTCAGGACCGACTACCTGGCAGTGGTGAACATACTGGCCAGGCAGTCATCTCGGTCTGCGAGGGTCTCCTCCCTTCTGCGGGCGTTTGTTCTCCGGTGCCTTGAGTACAACATAATTTTCCAGCCAAATTCATACCAGGGACCAATAATGATATAGCCGATGCCTTGTCTCGCTTTCAGATATCTCACTTCCGGCCGCTAGCACCTGGAGCACAACAGTTTCCCGAACCCTTTCCGGAGCATCTGTGAAACGTTGGAGACGCAAAGTGATACAGGGAGTATTAGCGTCTGTCGCACCCTCCACTCTCAGGTCTTACAAGAAGGCCTGGTGTGATTTCCTGGGTTTCAGGTCTGGGGTATCTGGGCTTTCGCATAACGTGCCACCCACCACTGATGATGTTCTGCAGTACCTTTCCCATCTTGATGATTTGGGACGTGCTCCCAAAACCTTAAAGATACACGTAGCCGCCATCAGCTTCTTTGCTAAAGCCACATTTGCCTCCGATCCATGTAGTGACTTCCTGATCCGCAGAGCTATTGCAGGTTGGGGCAGGCTACAACCCCCCAGGGCCGAGGGCCGTAAGCCAATTTCTTATGGGTTGCTATCTCAGATACGCATAAAGCTCAGGTCAATTTGCTGGACCAGGTTTGAAGCCCGCCTCCTTTCCGCGGCGTACGCTATCGCCTTTTCGGCGCTCTGGGAGTTGGTGAAGCTGTGGTTGAAGTTAGCGCAGGAGGTTCAACGCGCGCCCTCCTTAGGGAGGACGTGCAGTGGTCCAAATCTAGCTTGACGGTGCGGATACGTCAGTCCAAAACTGATCAGGCCGGTATGGGTGTTCTAGTTAAGCTTACAGCGTCGGCGCGGCAGGGCCCATGCCCGGTAAAGGACACTAGATGGTACCTTTACCTCAGACCGCCCGGTTCTGGCCTGCTCCTGGTTCACGAGGATGGGTCACCTTTGTTGAGACACCAATTCACGAGGCACTCCGCAAAGCTATTGATGCCTGTGGTTTATCTTCCCAGGATTATGCGGCACACTCATTCAGGATTGGCGCCGCCACAACAGCTGCACGCTTGGGCCTGCCAGCGGATAAGATTAAGGAAATGGGCCGGTGGAAATCCGACGCTTATAAAGGTTACACTCGTTAGAATGCGCTCTGCTCCTTTACCTCTACTTATCCGTAATTTTTTACTTTCCTTTATTCTCAGCCTTTCTCAGAAGTGTCTGGATTTGTGGCCATGGTATAGTCCATTCGGCCCACGTTCGGTCAGTAAGCTGTGGCCTCACCCCTAACCTTGGATTGCCACCTGGAGTGCGAGTTTCCTGGTTTTCGAGACGAGGCATTGCTTATGCCATT
>JAXCMG010008456.1:0-13481 GCA_034642415.1 Podarcis siculus | reverse complement strand
TGCGCACACAGAAAAGATATGCAGACCATAAAGTCACATGCACACACGCCAGAGGTGCTGCACACACTCACCAGACATGCTATCTAGCATACATACAAGTCTTGCAAACACAATCAGTATGTTTAGACCTTCCAACCCCAGTCTTTGGGGGAGGAAAAATAAGAGCACAAGAAGACCCTGCTGAATTAGCAATGAGATCTGTGAAAAAAGTCCCTTCTGATTGTTCTTTAGAAATCCTCTTTAAAGAGCAGCCAGAGGGATCATTTATTTTCCTTTTGCCCCATTTCAGCACTGTGCTGGTTTGTGCTGAAATTGGAGTTGAAAAGATCTCTGTAAGGGCCCTTTAGGCACCTTTTTCTCCAGGACAGACAGAGATCTTCATCCTATGATCAGATCAGGAGATGGAAACGGCAGGGACTAGCAGGACACACCCTGAGGCTAGGCAAGCCATATGCAGCCAATGGACTGCAAGTTAGAATATCTTCAGTAAAGAGAGTTTGTGACCATCAAATATAAAATATTTTGCAGTGGGTTGTTTGATTTTTTTGACCAATGTTCCTTTTGTCTGTTTGTTTCTTAGACTGTGCAGATACCATACATTTAAAGCATGTGGCTTCCCCCAGAGAACCACAGGACCTGTAGTTTATTGCTAGAGTTCTCAACACCCCTAACAAACTGCAGCTGGCAGGATTTCTTGGGTGAAGTCATGTACTTTAAGTGTTAGGTGGGTCTGTCGCAGCCTTAATCATATACAAAGATCTGCTGCTGCCTTTCCAACATGCTAGAAGTTGCAGCCAGGATCAGCATTCCCTGTCCACTGAACATGCCCAGTCCTCTCAATGGGTTGTTTTTGGATTTCCCTCCCACTGCCTTGGTCCCCCCCCCCAAAAAATATTATTTGTACTTCCATAAACCAAGTCTTTGAATAACTTCCCCTCGTCCCTGGGTGGAGTCATTTGGGTGACATAATGATTGTCATTCACAGCCTGAACACCAGAAACAGAAAGAGTAATAATATATTTCAAAAACTGGCTAATGGTTAAAATGTGCTTTTGTTTTTATTCTTGGGTTTTATTTTACTTTGTGTCTAATTCTTTTCCAGCAGGGTGGTGTAAAAATGGAAGAGCAGGGACCCAGGAGACCCATTCAAAGGGAAAGACTGGAGTGCAAAGGAAGGAAACCTTCTGCCGGCCAAGTTGGGGCCATCAGGGATCTTCTGCCTCAGGCAGATTTATTTCAAATTAATCAGGAGCCAGAGGAGGGGCAGCCGCAGCAGCACTGGGATGCCGAGAAGCAAGATTTCCTGAAGACGATGCAGCCCCCTCATTCAGGGTGGGAAACCCCAAAGGCTCCCAGTTCTCCCCACTCTGGGGATGGTGTCCTCCCTTTCAGGGGAGCTGCAGATGCCAGTCGGTGGCTCAGTGGGAGAGTAGGGGGAGCAGACCAGACCCTGCTCCCAGACACTGAGGGGCTTCTGGGAAAGGTAAGTGCCCTCCTTCTTGTAAAGAAGCTGGTAAAATGCGGTCTTGACTTTGCTACCACTCAGGGGATTTGTAACTGGCTGACTGACCAAACCCAAAGGGTGCTCATCAATGGTTCCTCTTCATCCTGGAGAAGAGTGACTAGTGGGGTGCCACAGGGTTCTGTCTTGGGCCCGGTCTTATTCAACATCTTTATTAACGACTTGGATGATGGACTCAAGGGCATCCTGATCAAATTTGCAGATGATACCAAACTGGGAGGGGTGGCTAACACCCCAGAGGACAGGATCACACTTCAAAACGACCTTGACAGATTAGAGAACTGGGCCAAAACAAACAAGATGAACTTTAACAGGGAGAAATGTAAAGTATTGCACTTGGGCAAAAAAAATGAGAGGCACAAATACAAGATGGGTGACACCTGGCTTGAGAGCAGTACTGGGAAAAGGATCTAGGAGTCTTGGTTGACCACAAACTTGACATGAGCCAACAGTGTGACGTGGCAGCTAAAAAGCATTTCTGGGCTGCATCAATAGGAGTATAGCATCTAGATTGTTACGGAAGGGGGGGGCATGTCTTCTTCACCTTCTTCTTCGCTACAATATATCAATTTATTTCCAATTGTCAATGTCAAAAGGGACTAAAATCTATAAAATTCATAGAAAATCAGCGTGCCAGTTTGCTCAATTACTCTAGGACTCCATCACACCTCCCCTGTCCAGCATAATCCCTCAAGCAAGGTGTCAAGACCCTAATCCTTTCAAATTGCTCTGATCAGCCTTTCCTCCAGACAATGTCAGGTGGCAGACTATGCATATTTGGGACTATTGTTTTCTCATCCCCAGGAAGTGTTTATCTGTGCATATCTCCAGCTCTGCATATTCCCCCCTCCCTCCTCCATATGTTAATCTGTGTAACCCAACCTCCCTTTAATATATTCATGATGTAATCTGTGTAACCAAACCTCTCTTTAATGTATTCATGACGTGTTTTGCACTGTATTCTGGGACATGGAGGGAGTTTCAAAAACTCATGCCACCCCTTTCTCACTGTTCAATCTCTCCTTGAAACTGTTGCGCAATAAACTTGGATCTTCTGCAGTTTGCTCCTGTCTCCGGCTGAGCTCATTTTCCTCCGCAGGGACCCACGGACTTAGTCCGATGAGCTGGGTGGCAGAGCAGCCTCGCACCCAGATTTTTGCCGTAACAAGATCAAGGGAAGTAATAGTGCCACTGTATTCTGCTCTGGTCATACCTCACCTGGAGTACTGTGTCCAGTTCTGGGTGCCACAGAACTTCAACTTCCATGCTGATGCCGCTCCCTCCTCACAGGCTCTGGACCTGGTGTCTTCCATGGCGACACTAGGGCTCTCCCAGTTTGTTTCGGGCCCCACACATCAAGCAGGCCACACGCTGGATTTGATCTTTGGTGCCGGTATAGATGTGATCATGTCTCCTTCGATGAAGGTGCCATGGTCTGATCACTACGCTCTGACAGCCAGGATTGACTTTCCACCCCCACCCTGCTTAGGTGGCGAGCCAATTTGGGCTCGCCCGCAGAGGCTGATGGACCCTGATAGATTCCGTCAGGCCTTGCGGGACCTTGCTCCCCCTGGCGACTCATTGACTGAGCTTGTTGAGGGCTGGAATACCCAGCTCCTGGCAGCCATCGATGAGATCGCACCTAAGCGCCCTCTGCGACCCCGCAGAAACCGGGCTCCCTGGTTTACCGAGGAGCTTCGGAAAATGAAGCGGGACCTCAGACGGCTAGAGCGAGTATGGCGGGGTGCCCGCGACGGAGCCTCAAGAACATCTTATAGGGTTTTTATGAAAACCTATGAGATGGCAGTGAAGGCTGCTAAGAAGTCTTACTCCATTGCATCCGCTAGCTCTCGCCCGGCACAATTATTTAGTATAATTCGGTCTTTAACGTCCCTTGAAGGACAGCCAAATTTAAATAACAATCTGACACACAGCTGTGAGGCATTTGCGAGCTTTTTTGCGGAGAAGGTCCTGTTGCTCCGCCATGACCTCCCTGCCAATTTGGATACAATAAAGGAACTGGAGGCCCCTCGACTGTCCTCGGGTCCAGTATTGGACCATTTTGACCGGATATCTCCAGCCGACATGGACAGACTCCTCCGAGCTGGAAAGCCCACCACCTGTCCTCTTGACCCGTGCCCGTCATGGCTGATTAGAGCGTATCCAGACGAGGTACGGGCCCCCCTGGGGGATATAATCAATTTGTCCCTTGGCACCGGGATATTCCCAGGGGAACTGAAGGAGGCAGTGGTGCGTCCGCTCTTAAAGAAAACATCATTAGATCCCTTAGATCTATCCAATTACCGCCCGGTCTCGAATCTTCCATTCCTGGGTAAGGTGATTGAGAGAGCGGTTGCTGAACAGCTTGGTAGGTTTCTGGATGAAACATCTGCTCTGGATCCATTCCAGTCCGGCTTCCGCGCTGGTCATGGGACCGAGACGGCTCTGGTCGCCCTAACAGATGATCTCCGCAGGCAGCTGGATCGAGGCGGGTTGGGGCTGCTGATTCTTCTAGATCTGTCAGCAGCCTTCGACATGGTCGATCACGAACTCCTGGACCACCACCTTGCCGACGTGGGGATCCAAGGCACAGTCCTTCAATGGCTGCGCTCGTTTCTCTCTGGTCGGGGACAGAGGGTGGCGCTTGGGGGGGAATTGTCATCGCGCCACCCCTTGGTGTGTGGAGTGCCTCAGGGTGCGATTCTCTCCCCGATGCTTTTTAACATCTTTATGCGCCCCCTCGCCCAGCTTGTCCGGAGTTTTGGGCTGGGTTGCCATCAGTATGCTGATGACACCCAACTCTATCTGTTGATGGATGGCCATCCTGACTCGGCCCCAGATACACTGGCGAGATGTCTGGCAGCTGTGGCTGGATGGTTACGTGGGAGCCGGTTGAAGTTAAATCCTTCGAAGACAGAGGTCCTCTGGCTGGGGCGGGACGATATGGGAGTGAGGGGGCAACTCCCATCTCCTGCGGGGGTGCAATTAGTGCCAGCACCGTCCGTTAAGAGTTTGGGTGTAATCTTCGATACCTCCCTCTCTATGGAGGCGCAGATTACAGCTATAATAAAGGCGGCATTTTTTCATCTCCGCCAAGCTAAGCAGTTGGCCCCTTATCTCTCTCGCCCTGACCTAGCCACTGTGATCCATGCGACGGTCACCTCCAGACTGGATTATTGTAACTCGCTCTACGTGGGGCTGCCCTTGAGACTGACCCAGAAACTCCAGCGGGTGCAGAATGCCGCGGCGAGACTCCTTATGGGGTCTTCGCTGCGAGATCACATTCATCCGGTACTATACCAGCTGCACTGGCTCCCGGTGGAGTACAGGATCAGGTTTAAGGTGCTGGTTTTAACCTTTAAAGCCCTATACGGCCTAGGACCCTCGTACCTACGGGACCGCCTCTCCTGGTATGCCCCACAGAGAAACCTACGGTCTGCAAATAATAACACCCTCAAGGTCCCAGGCCTCAGAGAGGTTAGGCTGGCCTCAACTAGAGCCAGCGCCTTCTCGGCTGCGGCTCCAATCTGGTGGAACGCTCTGTCACAAGAGACTAGGGCCCTGCGGGACCTGACATCTTTCCGCAGGGCCTGCAAGACAGAGTTGTTCCACCAGGCCTTTGGTCAGGGCACAGCCTGACTCCCTCCTCTGGCAACCTGCACAGAATCTTGCTTAATCAGTTGCCATTAATTTGATTTCAATTGATTTTTATAATGAAATATTTTTAGAATGTGCAATTATCTGATTGTTTGATTGTTTTGATTGTTGTTAGCCTCCCTGAGCCCGGCTTCGGCTGGGGAGGGCGGGATACAAATAAAATTTATTATTATTATTATTATTATCACTACTGGGAAAATCATAGCTTTAACTATACGGACCTTTGTTCGCTTTCTGCCATCAAGGTTGTGTCATCTGCATATCTGAGGTTGTTGATATTTCTTCCAGCAATCTTAATTCTGGCTTGGGATTCATCCACTCCAGCCTTTCGCATGTTGAATTCCATATATAAGTTAAATAAGCGGGGAGCAATATACAGCCTTGTTGTACTCTTTCCCAATTTTGAACCAATCAGTTGTTCCATATCCAGTTCTAACTGTAGCTTCTTGTCCCACATATAGATTTCTTATGTTAAGGAAATTGGGGGGGCACATCTTTAAATTTATTAAATGTTACAGATATTATGCCTGAATGTATCCTTTCAACTTGACAGCTCAGGGAAGTTACCGTATTTTTAGCTCAATAAGACTCACTTTTTCCCTCCTAAAAAGTAAGGGGAAATGTGTGTGGGTCTTATGGAGTGAATGCAGGCTGCACAGCTATCACAGAAGCAAGAACAGCAAGAGGGATTGCTACTTTCACTGCGCAGCGATCCCTCTTGCTGTTCTGGCTTCTGAGATTCAGAATACTTTTTTTCTTGTTTTCCTCCTCCAAAAACTAGGTGCGTCTTGTGGTCTGGTGCGTCTTATAGAGCGAAAAATACGGTACCTAGCTTTAAAAATAATATAAAATCAACACCTTTGCCAGTTTCCTCCATTCCAAAGCTATTTTCCCCTTGAAAAAGGACTCCAGGAAGTGTCCAGGGGTGAGAATTGCTGAGCTGGGCCAAGGAAAGCCTAATCCCATCACCAAACTTGCCAAGGGGCCAGACATGCAAAGGAAGTTCTATTGTACTTTGAGTGATGGGCCTTCAGAGGTGTTTGCCTATGCTAATCCTGTACCTGAGTCTTGCCTTAACATGGTCATGCTTATGCTAATCTTTTATCAAGGACTTGTCTGGACATGTTTGCCAAGGTTAGACTAGTGTAACCCCTGTCTACCCCTCCGCTATTGTAACATGTCAGTGATGTAACAATCATGTAGCAATTATGCTCTACTAACTGTATTCTGGGATATGGTGGGAAAGTTTTAAAAGTATTTGTCACCCCATGCTTGGGGTTCAAAATTCCTCTTTGAACCTGTTGCGCAATAAACTTTGGTCTACAGCTATTTGCTCCAGTTGGTGGCTGGATTCCTTCCTTTATTCCGCAAGGGACCTGCGGGCTCTTCCCAACGAGCTGGTTTGACTGAACAGCCTCACACCTAGATTTTTCCATAACACTCAGGAGACAGATGAGGTGATCAGGCACTTCCATTTCTTTAATAACTTGCCATAGTTTCCTGTGGTCGACACAGTCAAAGGCTTTTATGTAGTCTCTTACGGTAAAATCTGGGTGCGAGGCTGCTCTGCCACCCAGCTCGTCAGAATAAGTCCGCGGGTCCCTGCGGAGGAAAATGAGCTCAGCCGGAGACAGGAGCAAACTGCAGAAGATCCAAGTTTATTGCGCAACAGGTTCAAGGCGAGATTGAACAGCGAGAAAGGGGTGACATGAACTTTTGAAACTTCCCTCCATGTCCCAGAATAAACTGAAGTAAACTGAAGAAGAGGCTTTTTCCTTTTTACTTTGAGAAGGCTTATTATTCTAAAAAGCTATCTATGTTAATGTATGAAATATATTGGCTTAAATGTAATTATGCAAAGGATTTAGAAAGTAAGAAATGTTAGATTCTTATGTTAGATTCTTATTTCATAGAATCATAGTTGGAAGAGACCACAGGGGCCATCGAGTCCAGCCCTCTGCCAAGCAGGAAACACCATCAGAGCACTCCTGACATATGGTTGTCAGGCCTCTGTTTAAAGACCTCCAAAGAGGAGATCTTTCATTGATGATGTATGAGAATGTGAACCCAAGATCTCTGACATCTGTTTAAGATAAAAATTTAAAACCATTAACCATCTGTTTTGGAGGGCAATAGGGCAAGGAGGGCAAGAGGTGAGCTGGTAATTAAGGTTCCTTGTTGAGGCAAATGTAAGATATATGACTATTTATTTACCATTTATGGATAGCTCTTTGTTTCCCATAAAAGGCAATAGGAAATGGGTGTATCTTTTATGATTGGTTATAGCAAACAGCCAATAGGAATTTCAACCAGGCTGATTGGACAGAAGCAGCCAAAGGAGGAGCAAGAGGGCTGAGCTGAGGAAATATAAGTGCTGACCACCAGGGCTGGAGTGGGCAGAGCTTTGGTAACCAATACCACTGTGTCTCTCATTTATTTGTCTGACAAATAAATTATTATTTTAATTTCTCTATTGCTGCATTGAATATTTCATTCCAGCTAAGCGTTAACCACAAGCAGGGTGCTACATCACGGAACAACTTTAACAGCAAGTACTTGAAGGGTACTTCAACAAGTACTTCAACAAGTACTTGAAGGGACGCAGGTGGTGCTGTTTGTTAAACCACAGAGCCTAGGGCTTGCCGATCAGAAGGTCGGTGGTTTGAATCCCTGCGACGGGGTGAGCTCCCGTCGCACGGTCCCTGCTCCTGTCAACCTAGCAGTTCAAAAGCACGTCAAAGTGCAAGTAGATAAATAGGTACCGCTCCGGCAGCAAGGTAAACGGCGTTTCTTCGCGCTGCTCTGGTTCACCAGAAGTAGCTTAGTCATGCTGTACACCGGCTCCCTCGGCCAGTAAAGCGAGATGAGCGCCATAACCCCAGAGTTGTCTACAACTGGGTCTAATGGTCCTTTTACCTTTACCTTTACTTGAAGGACCAAACCAAGAATTACAACAATCTCTTCCTCAAAATGGTTCAGCCTCCACCACCTTTACTGCAGTCAACTGAAGGCAACCAACTATGCCCTGGGCCCCCCGATCTTTCTCACTGCCAATGAAAACTAATAAATGAAAAGGAAGAGAAGCTACCCATGTCACACTGACACAAACACCTTGCATATGAACTTCATAAAATAATGAAAGTGTACTACCCCTCCCCCCCGCTCGCTCTCCCCACCTCTCAATTCCCCAACCTTACACTGTATACAACATTAAAGTCTGTCTGTCTCTGAAGTTTTATGATATCCAAACAGAGTAGCTTATAGTTAGGAAGCCAACACCCTCCCTTCAGATGTGAAGGAAATAAGCAGCTATCCTATCCTAAAAGACATCTGAAGGCATCCCTGTTTAGGGAAGTTTTTGATATTTAATGCTGTACTGTTTTTAACGCTTGATTGGAAGCCGCCCAAAGTGGCTGGGAAACTCAGCCAGATGGGCGGGGTATAAATTATTATTATTATTATGCAATTATCTTCCTCTGTTTCACTTCAGATAATTCAGTGGGGCCTCTTCTCAGTTCATTCTCTTCTGGATCAGTGCCTTAATCCTTTGAAGATTTTGTATATCACAGAATAGTCATTCAGATGTCCCCAGATGTTGTTGTCCAGTTCCCATCAGCTTCAGCCAGCAGGGCAGACAGTCAAGGATGATAGAAACTCCACTCTGGACCCCACCACCTGGACTCTGCTGCCCTATATCCTTCCCATTGAAACAAATGTGAGAATAAATTTTGGACGCTATAGATTTATCCTGGTCTGGTGCATGCAATGTCTTTTGTTTTGCAGCTGTGTGATTTGTGCTCATATTGTATTGTGGTGGCCATTGGCTATAAACAATAAAATTTATAGATACAGTCGATTGAACTGCAGAAATAAGTAAAAAAATATATAAAACGATTTTATTTTTTTGGTCCTTACTCCCAAATGGTGTGTGTGTTTTTGGTTATATTGTGCTTTTGGTTATATTGGGGGTGGGGTCGGGAGTGGAGAAGGATGAAAGCCAAAATCGCTCCCCTCCTCTGCTGAATTGTTTTTTTTTATATATATATAATTTTTTATTAAGGTTTTTTCATACAAATACATATTTAAGAAACAAAATAAATTTTATAACATCTTTTCATTCTACTTTGGACTCCCTCGCGCCTCCTGCTTCCACTTGCATCATTAAAAATAGAATTTTTCCAAGCAAATTATCATTTTGTTTAAAATCTTTTTTTTTTTAAAGAATTTTTTATTGCGTTTCTTTTCACAATTTCATACATTCCAAACAATACAAAGAAAACCAAATACAAGAAACAATTTTTTGATTTTTTTTTAACAAAAGAAAAAGAAAAAACCCTTGGACTTCCCCACACCTTCCTGATCTGCGTTCTTTGTAATAACAATATCAGCAATTTGTTACCTTATTTCATACTTTGTTACCACTTTCAATTATTATGTATCCATGTTCAATATATTGTGTCTCAGTTTTGTTACCTTTAAAATAAACATAATATGTTTGATTCACATTATCTTCTTTTCTCATTTGTCACTTATTTTACCATTTGCTTAATCATATTTGCTAAAGCATAACATTTCCAAAAACATGCACTATCTTAGGATTCATACAGCTTATAGTATTTTTGCAAATAGTCTTTAAATTTTTTCCAATCCGCCTCAACTGATTCTTCGTCCAAATCTCGGATTCTGCCGGTCATTTCAGCTAGTTCCATGTAGTCCATCAACTGCGTCTGCCATTCCTCCAACGTGGGTAGATCTTGTGTCTTCCAGTTCTTTGCAATGAGTATTCTTGCTGCTGTGCTAGCATACATAAACAAAGTTCTATCTTTCTTTGACACTTTCTGGTCTACCATGCCCAGCAGGAAGGCCTCTGGTTTCTTAGGGAAGGTATACCTAAATACCTTTTTCAATTCATTGTAAATCATTTCCCAGAAGGCCTTCACTTTTGGGCAGGTCCACCAGAGATGAAAGAATGTCCCTTCTGCCTCCTTACATTTCCAACATTTATTATCAGACAGGTGATATATCTTAGCTAGCTTGACTGGGGTCATGTACCACCGGTATATCATTTTCATAATATTTTCTTTCAAGGCACTACATGCCGTGAACTTCATTCCGGTGTTCCATAACCTTTCCCAGTCTTCAAACATGATGTTATGTCCAACATCCTGTGCCCATTTTATTATGGCAGATTTAACTGTCTCATCCTGTGTATTCCACTTAAGCAGCAAGTTGTACATTCTCGATAATATCTTAGTTTTTGGTTCTAGCAGTTCTGTCTCCAATTTCGATTTTTCCACTTGGAAACCAACTTTTTTATCCATTTTAAAAACCTCCTGAATTTGAGCATAATGTAACCAATCTCGCACCTTATTTTTTAATTTGTCCTGGCTCTGCAGCTTCCAATTGTCTCCAATTTTTTCAATTATTTCCCAATATTTCGGCCAATAGGCCTCCATATTGGGCCTTTTTCGAGCCTTGGCCTCCATCGGTGATAGCCACCTCGGGGTTTTACTCTCTAATAAGTCTTTGTATTTCATCCAGATTGCAAAAATTGCTTTTCTGACAATGTGGTTTTTGAACAATTTATGAACTTTAACCTTGTCGTACCATAAGTATGCATGCCAACCAAAAGCATTATCAAAACCTTCCAGATCTAGGACATCAGTGTTTTCTAGCAGAAACCAATCTTTCAACCAGCAGAAGGCTGCAGCTTCATAATATAACCTCAAGTCCGGCAGGGCAAACCCCCCTCTTTCCTTCGAGTCAGTTAGTATTTTAAATTTTATTCGGGGCTTTTTGCCCTGCCAGACAAACTTAGATATATCCTTCTGCCACTTTCTAAAACATTCCACTCTGTCCACGATCTGTAGGGTTTGAAATAAAAATAACATTTTCGGCAATACATTCATTTTTATAGCTGCAATTCTACCTAACAAGGAAAGTTTCAATCTTGACCAAATTTCCAGATCCTTTTTAATTTCCAACCAACATTTTTCATAGTTGTCTTTAAATAAGTTCAAGTTTTTGGAAGACAAATAAATCCCTAGGTATTTCACTTTTTTGACCACATTTAATTCTGTTTCTCTCTGGAACCCCTCTGTTTCTGTAGATGTCAAATTTTTGGTCAAAACCTTAGTTTTTTGTTTGTTCAACTTAAATCCCGCAACCCGACCAAACTCAGATATAAGTTCTAGAACTCTTTTTGTACTGTGTTCTGGCTCCTGTAATGTCAAAACTAGGTCATCTGCAAAAGCTTTCAATTTATATTGTTTCACTCCGACCTCTACCCCTTGTACCAACCGGTCCTCCCTAATCATGTTCAGTAACACCTCCAGGACTGAAATAAATAAAAGAGGGGATAGAGGGCACCCCTGTCGTGTCCCTTTTTCAATTTTAAATTCCTCCGACACCACATTGTTCACTATTAATTTAGCTTTCTGTTCTGAATAAATTGCTTCTATTCCATTTTCAAACCCCCGTCCCACTCCCATCCCTTCCAAATTTTTCTTCATGAACATCCAAGATATGTTGTCAAATGCTTTCTCCGCATCAATAAAGATTAACACCGCCCTCATTTTGTTTAAAATCTTAAATCCAATAATTTTGGTTAAACTCTAATATAAAATATAATTTGATGGTAGACAGTTGTTTCTACTCTGGCATCTTTGTTAGCATTCAACCAAATTACAGTACTTTTGTAGATAAATCTTGAATTTCTTCCAGTCTTCTTCAACCCTCTCCTCTCCCAGGTCGCGGATTCTGCTGAATTGATGCAGGAGACCAGAGCCAGCGAATGAAAAAGCAGGGAAAGAGAAACCCTCCAAGTGCCACTGTTTAGAATTAGAGAATGGAGTTATCCAGCCCCCGGCCCCCTGAAGGCAATCCTGTATAGGAAAGTTTATTAATGTTTAATGTTTTATTATGTTTTTCATATATGTTGGAAACTTCCCAGAGTGGCTGGGGCAACGTAATAAAATGTGCGGTGTATAAATAGGAAAATTGTATTTATGGAAAGGGATGTCCCTATTTTCATCAGAGAAATGTTGGAGGGTTTGGAAAGGTCGGTGGCTGGAGCGAAGTGATTGCATGATCCCAACCATTCGAGCTGCAGGTATAGCTGTCAACCTTCCCTTTTTTGCGGGAAATTCCCTTATTTCAGTGCCATTTCCCGCTGCTATCCCGGATTGTTAGATATCCTGTAGACTGTCCCAGGGACAGATGAGGCTGCTGATCCCTTATTTTCCAGTCTGTTGATCCCTTATTTTCAAATCTGAAAGTCGACAGCTATGGCTGCAGGGTGGCATCGTCCCAGCTTTCTGAAAATATTTAGTGATGAGAAAACCAGTGACTGCACATCAGATCACAAGGAGACTTATTTGTGCAACATTCTGGATATCTTATAAGATGCCAGGTAGATTCCAATGATACAATAAATTTTGAGGGACATCGCAAGGGGGCGCATCCAGCCTCGCAGCCTCCCAGGGCCCAACCCACAGCCAGCGAGCTCCGATGCCCAGAGAGGCAGGAAAGGGGGCCAGCCAGGGGGACTCGAGAGCGGCTGCACTTTCCTGTCCCCGCCGAGGAGAGCGGAGGAGCAGCGCCCCGTTACAACTTATTACCTTATGTGGCATATGGCTAGCTAAGCTCCCCTCCCTCCCTTCTGTGTGTTTTCTTCTTCTCTTGCATTACTGAAGCAGGAAGCAGGAAGCAGGAAGCAGGAAACAGCTTCTGGCCTAGATAGCTGAAGCAATTGCGGTTTTAACCACAGCTGCTGCTAGCTGCCTAACCACAACTGCAGCAGTTAGCTTGGGTCCTGATATTATTGAGATTAACCCTTCCCTCTCCCTTCAGTGCCACTGTTTAGAATTAGAGAATGGAGTTATCCAACCCCCGGCCCTCTGAAGGCAATCCTGTGTAGGAAAGTTTTTTAATGTTTAATGTTTTATTATGTTTTTTATATATGTTGGAAACTTCCCAGAGTGGCTGGGGCAACGTAATAAGATGTGCGGTGTATAAATAGGAAAATTATATTTATGGAATGGGATGTCCCTATTTTCATCAGAGAAATGTTGGAGGGTTTGGAAAGGTCGGTTGCTGGAGCTAAGTGATTGCATGATTCCAACCAGCAGAGCTGGGAACTGGACTGCCGCCTCCAGCTACACATTCGGGTTGCAGGCATAGCTGTCAACCTTCCAATTTTTGGAGGGAAATTCCCTTATTCCAGTGCCATTTCCCGCTGCTATCCCGGGCTGTTGGATATCCTGTAGACTTGTCCCCGGGGCAGGTGAGGCTGCTGATCCCT
>JAXCMG010008455.1:0-10594 GCA_034642415.1 Podarcis siculus | reverse complement strand
ATTTGTATGGCCTCTCCCCTGTGTGGGTTCTCTGGTGTACTTTCAAGTTGCACTTTTGACTGAAGCTTTGCCCGCATTCTGAGCATCTATAAGGCTTCTCTTTAGTGTGGCTAACTTGGTGCGAGGTAAGGTTTGACTTACGACTGAAGCTTCTTCCACATTCCTCACATTTATAGGGCTTCTCTCCCGTGTGACTTCTTTCATGCAGGACAAGGGACGTCTTGTACTTATAGCTTTTCCCACACTGCTTACATATATAGGGGGCCTCTTCTGTGTGAACTCTTTGGTGTTGAGAAAGCTTCGACTTGTGTTTGAAGCTTTTTCCACATTGGCTACATTGATAGGGTGTCTCTTCCACCTGAGTTCCCTGTATAACATTCTCGTTCATCTCTTTGTGCTCAGGCTCCATTGACAACATCGCACAACGTTCTCCTTCATTCTCAGTTACCTGCGTATCATCTGCTGAAATCAAGGGGAGAAAGTCTCGTTGGAACCCCAAAGGAGAAGGAAAGCTTCCGTTGGCTCTCTACTAAATGTGTCATTTCATTCATTAAAATTGTTTGTCTCCCATAGTGCAACTTATTTATTTATTTCCCCCTATGTCTGTTAGAATATGCTGCTGAAAGACACTTTGCCCAGCAGATCTTTCCTTTCCTCTAAAGCAGGAGGTCAAGAGATTGAAGGGAATATTAAGGGCTTAAGAATTACCGGTAGCTTACTGGAATTAGGTAAAGCGACCCCTGACCATTAGGTTCAGTCGTAACCAACTCTGGGGTTGCGGCGCTCATCTCGCTTTATTGGCCGAGGGAGCCAACGTACAGCTTCTGGGTTATGTGGCCAGCATGACTTAAGCTGCTTCTGGCGAACCAGAGCAGTGCACGGAAACACCGTTTACCTTCCTGCCAGAGCGGTACCTATTTATCTACTTGCACTTTGACGTGCTTTCGAACCTCTAGGTTGGCAGGAGCAGGGACCGAGCAACGGGAACTCACTCCATTGCGGGGATTCAAACCGCCGAACTTTTTATTGGCAAGTCCTAGGCTCTGTGGTTTAACCTACAGCGCCCCCGCGCCCCTTTAGTGGAATTAAACAACTGTATACTGCTGAAATTTGATGTGTTTGTTGGTTTGGATACTCTGGCGGAACAATTAGGATGCAAGTGCTTCTATAACCTGGGACAGCAATTGTTGGGTGTAGTGAAGGGTTAACCTTCTGTGTCTCGTGCTTGAGGGGGGAAGGGCTTACAAAGGAAGTAAGCCAGGACGTTACGTCAACAGAGTGCTTTTGATTTCAGATCGGTCGCTGCACTGAGAGAGAAAGGAGTCAGAGAAAATGCAGCTAGACACTGATGGTTTTCTTGGATTGTAAATACGCTGTTTTGCGACAATAAAGAGCTTCTAGCATAGAAGCAACGTCTGGACTGATTTACTGCCCTTACTTGCTTTCTGCTTAATTGCTTTCTCCCGAAGTTACGCTGGAAAAACAGAAGCTGCAGACGCTATCAGCAGAGGTTCGCAGGGAAGCGTGGCTGGGCAATAAAGCAACAAATCTTCGAATAGGTTATGGGTCAACGCCAAGAGTGTGTGAAAGGGCTTGAAAGGCTTTAAAAGACTGAACGTCAGCTTGATCGACTGCCAAGGCTTCAAAGGGCAGATCGGAGGAGGCTGACGGAGAGGGAGCTTGGAGCCACGTCGTCCGGAGCACTCGGTTTGGCTGCGGAGTGAGTATTATTAGCTACTCTTGCAAGAGGCCGACAGAAGGGAAGGGAGGCAATGGCTCAGCCCCAGGGACAAGTCTTTGAGAGCTTCAATATCCCCTTTGAAAGACTCAATGGGAGTAATTGGGAAGATTGGCAGAAAAGAATGTACTTTTGGCTGGGAGGGAAGCAGCTTTGGGAGTGCACTCAGCAGGACCCCTTTGTGGCTGCCGCTGGGGCAGGGGCTGCTGATCAAGAGCGTGCGGTTGCAGCAGCCAAGAAAGACCAGAAGGCCATGTCCCACGTTGACATGGCACTTGAGGCTAATCAGTTGCCTCAAATTGACGGTTTGCGGACCTGTCATCAGATTTGGACTGCGTTGCAAAGAATACACCTACGCACAACAGCAGGGGCTAAGGTGCATGTGTTGCGTGCCTTGTTTGAGAAAAGGCTGGCCCCAGGGGAACCGATACGTGAGCACATTGCACAGGTGCTGTCTATCTTCAGCAAGCTGCGTTTGCTCAACGTCCCTTTTCCTGAGGAGTTGAAGGCTTATGCCTTGCTGAGCTCTTTGATAAGAGCTATGAGAACTTGGTTCTAATGATGGAGACTATGCCGATTCAGGATTTCACTTTGGATTATAACTCTGGGCGCTTGATTGATGAAGAGATAAGGAGAAAAGGGACTGCTAGAGTGCCGACAGGCTGTACCCCTAGGAGGAGTGGGGGGGCAGCACGCCACAGTGAGCATACTGTGAAAGCTTTTGCCTTTAGCAAGAGATGTTTTGGCTGTGGCAGTCACACACATCTTATCCGTAACTGTCCAATGGAAGCACAGGAGCCCAAGGACAGTCAGAGAGGAATGCAGCAGCTGCCCGGAAAGCAGATAAGCTCCACTTCTCAGCAGCAGAGGCGTGGGAAAGCTTCCAAAGGCTCCGGACGTGGAGACAACAAAGACAAGGCATCATATTTCCACCTGGCAGCGTCAATGGCAAGCGTGAAGGATGCCTGTGCAGGCCCCTGTCGGGGAGGGGGCAGTGAGAGGGGGAGTGTTGCCATGGCGATCCAGGAATGTCAACAACCAACCTAGTGGTGGGAGGAAAAAATCCTTAAATAAGAGACACGGGGGAATGATTAATGGACTTCAATGTCTGTACACTAATGCGCAAAGCATGGGAAATAAACAAGATGAGCTTGAGCTCTTAGTACAGCAAACTAAATATGACATAACAGGCATCACTGAAACCTGGTGGGATAAGTCCCACGATTGGAATGTAATAATGGAGGGATACAATCTATTTCAGAGAAACAGACCAGACAAGAAAGGAGGAGGAGTGGCGTTATATGTCAGGTATGTGTATACCTGTGAAGAGATCCAAGATTTAGAACCTCAAAGCCAAAGTGAGAGCATTTGGGTCAAAATTAAGGGAGAGAAGAATAACAGAGACCTCATTGTGGGAGTTTACTATAGATCCCCAAGCCAAACGGAGGACATAGATGATGCCTTCCTGGAACAGATGGCCAAGCATGCAAAAGGAAGGGAGATAGTAGTAATGGGGGACTTCAATTACCCAGATATTTGTTGGATGTCAAACTCAGCCAAGAGCATAAGGTCAAACAGATTCCTCACTGGCCTTGCAGACAACTTCATTGTCCAGAAAGTGGGAGAAGCAACAAGAGGAACAGCCATTTTAGATCTTGTCCTAACCAATGTTGAGGACCTGGTTAGTGGGGTAGAAGTGGAAGGATCATTAGGCGCCAGTGATCATGCTCTTCTGAAGTTTACTATACAGCGGAAAGGAGCAGCCAAGCATACTAGGACTCAATTTCTTGACTTTAAGAAAGCCGACTTCATAAAACTTAGGGAAGTGCTGGGTGAGATCCCATGGACAGTAATACTAAAAGGGAAGGGAGTTAATGATGGCTGAGAGTTTGTTTAGAGGGAGATAGTAAAAGCACAACTTCAGGCAATACCAGTGAGACGGAGACATGGAAGGTGCCTAAAGAAGCCAGGGTGGCTATCTAAAGAACTTTTAACTGAGTTAAGATTAAAAAAGGATGTGTACAAAAAATGGAAAAGGGGGGAAACCACCAAAGAGGAATTCAAACAAATAGCCAGCACGTGTAGACACAAAGTCAGAAAAGCTAAAGCACAGAATGAACTCAGGCTTGCTAGAGAGGTTAAAAGCAACAAAAAAGGCTTTTATGGGTATGTTCATAGCAAAAGGAAGAACAAAGAAACAGTGGGGTCACTCAGAGGAGAAGATGGTGAAATGCAAACAGGGGACACAGAAAGGGCTGAACTCCTCAATGCCTTCTTTGCCCCAGTCTTCTCCGATAAAGAAAACAATGCCCGACCTGAAGAATTTGGAGCAAATGATTCAGCAGAGGAAACGCAGCAAGGCATTTGACAAGGTGCCCTATGATATTCTTGTAAAGAAGCTGGTAAAATGTGGTCTTGACTATGCTACCACTCAGTGGATTTGTAACTGGCTGACTGACCAAAGGGTGCTCATCAATGGTTCCTCTTCATCCTGGAGAAGAGTGACTAGTGGGGTGCCACAGGGTTCTGTCTTGGGCCCGGTCTTGTTCAACATATTTATCAACGACTTGGATGATGGACTCAAGGGCATCCTGATCAAATTTGCAGATGACACCAAACTGGGAGGGGTGGCTAACACCCCAGAGGACAGGATCACACTTCAAAACGACCTTGACAGATTAGAGAACTGGGCCAAAACAAACAAGATGAACTTTAACAGGGAGAAATGTAAATTATTGCACTTGGGCAAAAAAAAATGAGAGGCACAAATACAAGATGGGTGACACCTGGCTTGAGAGCAGTACATGTGAAAAGGATCTAGGAGTCTTGGTTGACCACAAACTTGACATGAGCCAACAGTGTGACGCGGCAGCTAAAAAAGCCAATGCAATTCTGGGCTGCATCAATAGGAGTATAGCATCTAGATCAAGGGAAGTAATAGTGCCCCTGTATTCTGCTCTGGTCAGACCTCACCTGGAGTACTGTGTCCAGTTCTGGGCACCACAGTTCAAGAAGGACACTGACAAACTGGAACGTGTCCAGAGGAGGGCAACCAAAATGGTCAAAGGCCTGGAAACGATGCCTTATGAGGAATGGCTAAGGGAGCTGGGCATGTTTAGCCTGGAGAAGAGGAGGTTAAGGGGTGATATGATAGCCATGGTCAAATATATAAAAGGATGCCACATAGAGGAGGGAGAAAGGTTGTTTTCTGCTGCTCCAGAGAAGCGGACACGGAGCAGTGGATCCAAACTACAAGAAAGAAGATTCCACCTAAACATTAGGAAGAACTTCCTTACAGTAAGAGCTGTTCGACAGTGGAATTTGCTGCCAAGGAGTGTGGTGGAGTCTCCGTCTTTGGAGGTCTTTAAGCAGAGGCTTAACAACCATATGTCAGGAGTGCTCTGATGGTGTTTCCTGCTTGGCAGGGGGTTGGACTCGATGGCCCTTGTGGTCTCTTCCAACTCTATGATTCTAACAACCAGACACTCTAACTGTCATCATCGACTCAGGAGCGACAAACACTCTCATGCCATCTGCTGGTCTTTTAAGGAACTGCAGGACAGTAAAAACTGATAAATACGTCACGCTTGCGGATGGAAGTAAAAGACGGCTGACGCAGTCAGGACTTTTTTACTGTTCCTTTCTTAAACATGAGGTCAAAGCTTATGCGGTGCCCGGCTTAGCCAATTGTTTGTTAAGTGTGCATGATTTACTTGCTGATGGTTTTTGTGTGTCTTTTGCAAGTACCCAATGTGAGTTTTCCAAGAATGGGAAGCACTTGTACACAGTGCAGTCCAAAGGCAATTTGTTTGTTGTAGAGTTGCCTGTTTCTACAGAAGAGGATGACACCGAAGATGCAAAGGGGCAATGTGTGAATGTAGCGCCCCACGATGGTTGTCCACATATCTGGCACAGACGTTTTGCACATCTGAATTGGGGGTTTGTCCAGAAGGCACCTGAGCTAACACAGGGGTGCAAATTTAAGGCTTGTGACAAATTCTTAGATTGTAATGCTTGTAAGCAAGCCAAGGTTGTGACATGCTCCTATCCAAAGTCAGAGAGACATACCACTCAACCCTTTGAGTTAATTCATGCAGATTTGTGTGGCCCCATGTCAGTTGAGTCACTGGGGGGATCAAAGTACTCTCTGCTTCTGGTTGATGATTTCTCAAGGTCTGCTTGGACCTTTGCTCTACACTCTAAAGGGGAGGCGGCTAAACTGACCAGGGATTGGATCACCGCAGTTGAGGTAACCTTCTCCACCAGAGTGTGTGGCTTTCAAAGTGACAGAGGTGCTGAGTTCACCGGTTCTGCTTTACAGGATTTCTTTAGGGAGAAGGGGATTAGCCACCGATTGACCGCTTCTTACTCTCTGCAGCAGAATGGGATTGCGGAGAGAAGGAACAGGACGGTACAGGAAGCGGTGGCGTCTGTTCTGTGGGATGCAGGGCTACCCCAGAGGTTCTGGTCCGAAGCCTTGCGCTTTGTGGTTCATACGCAGAACAGAGTGTACAACTCAAGTGTAGGAAATACACCTTATTTCTTGCTGCATGGAAAGAAACCTAAGGTGCACTACCTTCGTTTGTTTGGTTGTGAGGCCTGGGTTCTTATTCCAAAGGCTCTACGCAAGAAAGGTGAGCCAAGATCCAAAAGGATGATCTTTGTGGGGTATGAGCCTGGCTCCAAGGCCTGGCGGTTTGCGTACCCAAGTGGAAACCAGTCAAGGTTGGTGATTAGCAATAAGTGCTGAGTTCTGTGAACAAGCTGGTTAGAAACGTTTGCACGCTAATCCAGACGTGATTCCACAGCCGTTCTATGACTCAGACATTGAGGAGGAAGAGGAACTTGTTGCTGGGGACCGTGGTCCAGAGCAACAGGGTCCACCACAGGGACAGAGTCCAAGGCAGGGACAGCTCAGGATCCCTCAGAGGGGGGAACCTAGAACACCTCCTCAGGCAAGTGTCAAGTCTGAGCCAAAGAGTGAGCCTTCCTCACCTGCTGGAGCAGTTGTAAGGCCCAAGAGGCGCAGCAGGTCAGAGGGGGAAGACATTGAGGTTGAGGATGATTTAGCTGGACCCAGTGAGTCAGCAGGGACACAGGGTTCACACTGAGGAGATCAGCGAGGACAAGGAGGCCTCCTGATCGGTATGACGCTTCAGGCGTCTGGGTAGGTGCAGCCAGATGTGAACCTGAATCCTTCGAGGATATTCAGAGTTTACCTCAGGAAGAAGCAGGTAAGTGGCACAGGGCAATGGACAAAGAGATGAACTCCATGAAAGACCTAGGTGTGTTCTTACTCACAGAGTTGCCACCGGGCAAACAGGCTGTGAGTTGCAGGTGGGTTTACCACCTTAAACCCACTGACGCTGGAGAACCACAGTATAAAGCTAGGTTAGTTGTTCGAGGATTCACTCAGAGAAAGGGAATACACTTCACTGAGCTCTATTCGCCAACCTCACGAGCAGAGACTCTGAGAACTCTTTTAGCTTTTGCTGCACAGAGAAGTTGGAAGGTAAACCACTTTGATGTGGATGTTGCCTACCTGAACTCAGATCTCCAGGAGGAGCTGTACATGCTTCCTCCTCAGGGGTTTGAGATCTTGAGACAAGGTGATATGCAGAGATAGCACAAATCCATCTATGGATTACGTCAATCAGCCAGAAACTGGAACATGTGCCTGAATGAAGCCTTAGGAGAGCTAGGTTTCAAAAGAAGTGTTGCGGATAGTTGCCTCTATTTGAAAGGATCAGGTGCAACACATGAATTTGTTCAGATTTTTGTCGATGATTTGCTATTCTTTTCAGAGACAGATAAACAGGCAGAAAGGTTTGCTAGGGAGCTAGGTAAACGGTTCAAGCTTAAACAGCTTGGTGCTGTCAAAACCTATCTAGGCATAGATATTGTCAGAGCACAGGATGGAAGCTTCTTGCTCAGCCAGAGAGGCAAAATTGAGCAACTGCTTCAGAAACTCAGGATGAGCGACTGTGCAGGAGTGAGAAGTCCTATGGAGCCTAGTTTTGTGAAGGATAGTCAGCAAATAGAACACACTGTGTTCGAAAATGCTGAAGTGTTTCAGTCAGCCCTAGGGAGTTTGCTGTACTTGTCCCAGTGGAGCAGACCAGATATAGCGTTTGCTGTCAATCTGCTCAGCAGGGAAGCTTCAAACCCTAGTGTGCAAGCCTGGAATGGCATCAAGAGAGTTCTGAGGTATTTTCAGGAAACCAAAGACTTTTGTTTTGGTTGCCAGCGCAAGGTGAAGTCAAACTGACTTGTTTTGTGGACTCGGACTGGGCTAATACTGAGGACCGCAAGTCTGTGTCTAGCCTAGTGGTGAAGTTTGGGAACTCACTAGTTGGGTGGAGGTCCAAGAAGCAGAGTCTCATAGCGCTCTCATCCACTGAGGCTGAATTCAGTGCTCTTTCAGAGGTGTGCAGAGAAGTAGAGTTCTATGCTTGTTTGGTCCGGGAACTCTGCGGAGTAGATTGTCTGCCGATACGTGTCTTCGAAGACAATCAACCATGCCTTCGTTTGGCCGAGACGGGTCAATTCAAGGCCAGGACCAAACACCTAGACATTCGCTTTCAGAATGTGTGTCAGAGTGTTCAGGAGCGGTTAGTTGCGCTGAAGTACTGTCGCTCCATCAAGAACCTCGCTGATGGGTTCACAAAGCCACTCTCCTTCCAAAGACATGGGGAGTTTTGCGAAGGTCTGGGTTTGGGATGACTAAGGGTCAATCCCCCCCTCAGGCGCGAGACAAGAGGGGGTGTTGGGTGTAGTGAAGGGTTAACCTTCTGTGTCTCGTGCTTGAGGGGGGAAGGGCTTACAAGGGAAGTAAGCCAGGACGTTACGTCAACAGAGTGCTTTCGATTTCAGATCGGTCGCTGCACTGAGAGAGAAAGGAGTCAGAGAAAATGCAGCTAGACACTGATGGTTTTCTTGGATTGTAAATACGCTGTTTTACGACAATAAAGCGCTTCTAGCATAGAAGCAACGTCTGGACTGATTTACTGCCCTTACTCGCACAGACGCTGTGCTTTCTGCTTAAATGCTTTCTCCCAAAGCTACGTTGAAAAAACAGAAGCTGCAGATGCTATCAGCAGAGGTTCGCAGGGAAGCGTGGCTGGGCAATAAAGCAATAAATCTTCGAATAGGGATTTATTTTCTTATGAAACAAAATCACTTATTGTGAATGCATTGGCACAATTCCTGATTTTCTTGCCTTCCTAGATAAATAAGAATGTAAGGTATTATCACTCTTTGCAGTTCATGTGGTGACCAGTACGTGGCCATGCCAACTGCAGCATGGGGAACAGCTTTCTGACACAGGAAAACTGCGGGGGGGATTAGCAAGGAGGTGAGATATAAAAGGGAGGGGCTTTGGTCAAGTGGGGGGGAGAGGGCAAAGGGGTAGGGGAAGACGGAACTTGCCTACAATCCTGCCCTCCTCGTTCTCCTCATTTTCCTTCTGCAGCTGCCTCTGCTCAACTAAAACTGGAGCCTGGCCTGCATCAGGGAGATTTGCAGCCTCCTCTTCCTTCTCCTCCGGTATCAACTGAAAAAGCAGAAAGGAATCCTTTCAATAGCAACCTTTTGTTCAAGCTGGAGCAAGAATCCACACCATCTTTTTCACTCAACCTCTGCAAGTGAGACATGAGGGCTGTGTTTGTTCACACCACACATTTAAGGTGTGCCCATTTATTGCACACACACCCAATCTCCAAGTGGTGCGGTATTCCCAGGGGTTCCATGCGCTTACCGAGGGCTCAGTTTCCTCAGAATGAGGGACAGCTGAGACTGTGGTATCTTGATAATAAATGGTTTATTTACACATCTAAGCCACCTGAGCTCCGATGGAGGGGCTCACAGCATTAATGCCCCCCAAAGGGTCTTGCTTCTCCAACCCGCCATAGCAGTTATTTTGAGGTGGGCACCCCCAGCGCTCTCCAGGATCTTCAGACCCCGAAGACATGTGGATTCCCTTGTTGAGGGCTAGATAAAACAATATGGAAGAGGCAGCCCTGTCTAGTCTACTGTGGCCTGCACATGGTCTTCTCAACCACAAGAGGGACAGGGCGTGTGATGGCCAGCAGAGCCAGACTAGAGTCTGGTGGTGCAGTTCCCAAGAAATTCCACCAGAGGCCCGGGGCCTTTCGCTGATTGGCTACAGAGTCAACTAGACAATGGGGGGGGGGAGGAGCAGCACTTTTGGAGGGGAAATGAATAGAGCCATTTCTGAGGGAGAGAGTTAGATAGGGCTGGATTTGAGAAGACGGACAGGATTTGATTGGAGATGTTAGAGCGGGTTCAGGTTGAGGGATAGGGTTCAGGATAGGATTTGATGGAGAACTGGTTCATATTTGAGTTGAACATCCACACTGAGGATGTTAGCAAGAGGACAGAGCCTCACAGCTTTACATATCGGGAGAAAGTGTTGAGGGTCTGGGAAATGTAGACAGACAGGAATGTTCTGGCAGGCCTGAGACTGAGCCAGGAGAGGGAGAAGCTGTGGGAATACAGACTCCATGGGTCTCAAGTTCTTCTAGGTAAAGAAGACTCCTAAACCAGTCCCCTGGGTCTATTATTCCATTTGGAATACCTCAGGAATGAGATGATTAAGAGAGTGTGTAACTGAAGAAAAGTGCCCCTCACTCACGGACCAAAGTATTAATCTGCAAAGGAAGCTGTGCTGTTTTAAATGTATTTAACTGAACCACCTGTCATAACTAAGTAGCTGAAACTGAACCGAGCATTTTACCACCTCTTCTAGAACCTAAACATCTAACTGAAGTGCACCAACTGATTTTTAGCAACCAAAGTTTAAGAAGAGCGGTGCCTAGAGCATTATGTTTAAGCCTG
>JAXCMG010008448.1:0-15392 GCA_034642415.1 Podarcis siculus | reverse complement strand
TCTCTCATCTTTTCTAAACTCTGCAATTTCCAATTGTCACCATCCTTTTCTATTATCTCTATTATCTCCCAATATTTTGGCCAATTGGCCTCCTTTTCTATTATCTCCCAATATTTTGGCCAATTGGCCTCCATATTGGCTCTTTTTCGGGCTCTTTATCATTGCTTCTAACTGCCCTTAAAAATACTTCCAGGACCGCGATAAATAACAGTGGTGATAAAGGACAACCTTGTCTTGTACCTTTAGCTATTTTTATGTTTTCTGTCAACACATTATTAACTATTAATTTAGCTTTTTGATCCATATATATTGCCTTAATACCATTTAAAAACATTTGTCCCATCTCCATCATTTCAAAGTTTTGTAACATAAAATCCCAAGAAATATTGTCAAAGGCCTTCTCTGCATCCACAAATATTAACATAGCTTGTTTATCATTCCTGGCAGTCAGATATTCCATAACATTAATTACATTCCTAATATTATCTTTCATTTGTCTGCTTGGAAGAAAACCTGCCTGATCTTTATGTAACAACTCCTTCAAAACTTTTTTCAACCTGTTTGCTAGTATGTTTGCAAATAGCTTATAATCATTATTCAAAAGTGAGATCGGCCTAAAATTTTTAACTTTCGTTAAATCAGAATCCTGCTTGGGTATCAAAGTAACATATGCTTCTTTCCATGTTTCTGGTATTTCTTTCTTTGTTAAAATGTTATTCATAACTTCTTTCAACGGTACAAGTAGAATGTCCTTCAGTTCTTTGTAGAATCTTGCACTAAATCCGTCCGGTCCTGGAGTCTTTCCACTTTTTAATTCTTTAATTGCAGTTCTTATTGCCTCTAATTCTATCATCTTATTTAGTTTACATTTTTCTTTTGTCGGAATCTTCTGCACTCCTTTCTCTTTTAAATACTCTTCTATTTTTTTAGTATTTCCTCTTTCTTTTCTCTTATATAATTGTTTATAAAAGTCCACAAATCCATTTCTTATCCCCTTCGGATCTTCAATCTCTCTATCTTCTGTAATTATTTTATGTTTGGTATTTTGCTCTTTCCTTTTTTTATTTATCTGCCAAGCTAACAATTGTCCAGATTTATTTGCAAATTCAAAGTTCCTTTGTCTCATTCTTTTAATGTTCCATTCTACTTCTCTATTTATTATCATTGCAAATTGTGCTTCTAGCGCTTTGATGTTTAGTTTAATTTTTTTATCTTCAGGTCTGGTAATCAATTTCTTCTCATTTTCCATAATTTGTTTTAAGATTTCTTTTTTCCCTTTTTCTCTGAGTTTATTTTTAATTGAGTTCTGTTGAATAAAGAAACCTCTCATTACTGCCTTACCAGCATCCCAAACAGTGCTTATTTTAGTTCCTTGATTCATATTGTTTAAGAAATAGTCTTTTAAGCACTTTTGTGCTTCTTCTGTAATTTTTTGATCATCAAAAAGATTTTCATTAAGTCTCCATCGGAAAGGTTTTTCTTCATATCCCTTCAAAATGTATAGTTCATTTTGTAAGTTCATTAGATATCCATATTTGATCAATTCTTGACATTGATTGATTTGTCTCTGACTGATAAGTAAATTGTTTTTCTAATGGGTGTTTTAATCTCCAAATATCAATCAAATTGCAGTTCTTTACCATTGAAAAGAAAGTCTTTGGTAATTTCCCTTCTTTAGATTTACCTGTTGCTCTTAGTCTATCCATCTCCATTGGCACAACTGCATTCATATCACCCATTATTATTATCTTTTGGTCTAAATATTCAAATAATTTTTCCTCTAGTTCTTTAAAAAAGTCTGTTTTATTCTGATTTGGTGCATATACTCCGACAATTATTATTTTTTTCTCCTTGCCATTGAACTTGTACTGCCACAATTCTACCCTCCTCATCTTTGAAAAATCGTTGTGCTTCTATTTTATTTTTAATGTATAATACCACTCCTCTCTTTTTGGTTTTATCTGATGAGATAAATTCATTTCCCAATTTTTTATTTATTAAAATCTTTCTGTGTTTCCTCATCACATGAGTCTCTTGTAAACAAATAATATCCAAGTTTTGCTTTTTCAAATATTGTTGTATTTTATTTCTCTTTTTTTTCTCATTCATCCCATTAATATTCCACAACCAAATTTTCAACGCCATATTGATTTCCAATTAATTTAAATTATAGTCTTAAAATCTTATTTCTCCTCTTCTTCCTCCCCTTCTCCTCCTCCCCCCTCCAAATCTTCTGGGCCCTCTCCTCCAGCTCCTGCCTCTGCAAGCGCTGTGTCTTCATCTTCTCCTCCCAGTTCTTTATATCTTCTCAAAAATTTATCCATTTCATCCAATCTTGTTATTCTATGTCTTTTCCCTTTGTAAGAAAACGATACTCCTTCTGGGAATTCCCATCTGAATTCAATTTTATTTTTCCTCAGCGCTTGCACCAGCTGTTGATATTGGTTCCGTTTTTTCAATAGCCGAAGTGGAACGTCTTTAAAAATAATTATGTAAATCCCATCAATATTCAGTCTTTTCTCTCTGTTCTGTAAAATTAAGTTTTTCATTTCTCTGTCTTTAAATATAACCAAACAGTCTCTTGGGAATTTCTTTGCTTTTGTTGATCTTACTTTAATTCTAAAAGCGTTTTGTATTGTATTTGCAACGTCCTTTTCTTGCAGTTCTAACCACATAGCAATTTCTTTAATCAATTTCTCCTTTATTTCTTCTCCTTGGGGACTTCCGGGTTAGCGCCAGCGGTGAATGGCGGCGTTCCTCTGACCGGAGGAACGGGCTCCGCGAAAATCGGGTCTCCAGCCACAGCGAAGGCGGAGACCCTTTAGAAATCCCAGGTGGAGGAAGCCTGGGAACGTGGAGGTTCGGCTGGTACCTGGAGCGCCTCTCCTGCTCACGGGGAACCCCTTTTTTTAGGGGAGCCGGAGTGAAGCGGGGGAGCAGCGCGGTGCTGCGAACGGATCGCTATTCTCGCGGAGTGAAGCTGCACAGCCATCACCGGAGAGCGCTGACTTTTTCCTGTTGGCAATTGGATTTAAACTAAGGACTCGTGAGTAAAGAGAAGAAATTTGACTTTAAAAGATCTAAATTGGATTACAAACGGGGAAGGTGCAAAACAGGAAGTCAGCCTTCCCTTCCTTGTAAATAGTTGGGAGCAACTGGATTTAAACTAAAGCCTGTGAGACTGTTTTCTTTACATCTTTAATTTTAAGTTGAAGTTGTGGACCCCTTTTGGGAGGAAGAAAGGGGGAGGACTTTGGACGTTAGTGATTTGAGATAAAAGTACTGAGAAACTAATTTTTGACCACTCAGACCCCTGAGTGCTGGCTGATGTTAAAACAAAAGCACTTTGAGCTGCTGCTTCTGAAGTGGAAAAGTGAAACTAAAGTGATACAGTGTCTTAATGAACTTTACTTCCCGGTTGGAAAAGTTTAAAAGTTACAGTAACTTTTTTATGAGCTATTTGAGCCAAAGTTAAACCTGGATACAAATTGTTTCTGTTATAACTGCATTGAGGGGAAACTGTACTGAACTGTATTGAAGGGAAATAAAGAAGACAAAAGGTAGCCATTTTCCCCTAGTGGAGGACTTTGAAATTGTTACAAACTGTGGAATTTTCCAGCCTTTGAAAGATAAAGCTAAGAGAGAGCATTTGACCTTGGGCCTCGAATGTTATGGCTAATGAGAAAGAGAAACAGGGAACAACAAGGTCTGGGAGAATTCTTCGGAGAGCATCTACTTCTGGCCCTTCTGGCTCCTCTGCCTCCTCTGTAACTGTCTCAACGCATACCAAATCAAAGGGAGGGATGATTTCGGAAGAAGCTTTGGCAGTTGCCTTGACTAAAATAAATGACTCCCTAGAACAGATGAATAAAAAATTGGACCAGAATACTCAAAGATTAGAACAGAACACGCAATCTATAAAAAGTTCAGAACAAACTATAAAAAGTTTGGAGCAAAAAGTAAATTTTAATACAGAAACCATTGAGACTTTGGTTAAGGAATCAAACTTAACCAGACAGATTACAGAGGAAGTTAAAGAAAAAATTGTCACTGTTGAAGCTAAGGTGGCAAAATTAGAGACAGAGGTCCCTGAGGTCCGTAAACAAGTCGAAGACCACAAGGTGCAGCTCTCTATGATCGAGTTTAAAGAAAGGCAGACAAATTTGAGAATTTGTGCAGTTCCTGAGCTTGAAAAGGACTCTTTGATTGATTATCTAACGGAGGAGTTTGCAGCCCATTGGGACTTAGACCTACAGGAGGACCAATTTAAGATTGTGAGAGCTTTCTGGCTTGGAAGAGGAGGAAAGAAGGAGAAGAATAGAGTAAGGGACTGCCTAATCACACTCCGAACCAAAGAAGAAAGGGACACAATTTTAAATTGGCATTACAAAGACGCCTTGGTAATTCATCAATCAAAAGTGGAAATTTTTAAAGACATCCCTAAGTATCTTCTGGACCTAAGATTTGACTACAAGGACCTGGTTGACCTCTTGAGAAGGAACCAAGTCAACTTCAGGTGGGAGTTCCCTCAAGGCCTGTCTTTTAACTTTAAGGGAAGGAAAATAAAGATAAGAACTTTGGAAGACAAAATAAAGTTTCTGTACAAATACGAAGAAGACCTGCAGAAGGGAACAGGAAAACAGCCAACAACATCTGAAAGGAGATCACCAGACAGAGGTTTGGAGCAAAGAGTACGGAGGAGAGCGTCACCAAGTAAAGGCCCTTTGGACATTTCAGCATTCTCTTTTGGATTGGATTCTCCGAAAGAGCTAACTGCACCTCCTACAGAAGAGGAGCAAGAATTGGGAGCGGTCGGGGGAATGTTAAAGTAAGTGCAAGATGGCATTGCAGGTCTTGAGTTGGAATTGTAATGGTCTGAACATCCCGGAAAAAAGACGTAGAGTGTTCCATCAATTGAAAAAAGAGCAATTGGACTTGATTTGTCTACAAGAGACACATATAACAAGGCTGCACAGGAAATTACTCAGTAACAAAAAGCTAGGCCAAGAATTTATATCATCGGACAAAGTCAAAAAAAGAGGGGTGGTCATTTACGCAAAAGAGAGCCTTTCACCTAAGTTTGTCTTTAAAGATGAACAAGGAAGAATATTAGCAATTGAAATTCAAATTTATGGAGAAATTTTTTTGATAATAGGTATCTACGCACCTAATGAAGGGAAATCGGAATTCTTCAAGCAGCTGCATCAAATCTTGATGGAATACATGGACTATAATATGATCTTGATGGGGGATATGAATGGAGTAGTATCTACAAATATGGACAAGGCACAAAGGCTAATAATTACCAATGATGGAAGACTACCAAAAACCTTTTTTGATATGACAGATAACATGGACTTAATTGACACCTGGAGGGTGAAGAACCCTTTGGGAAGAGAGGGAACTTTCTTTTCTGAGGCAAAAATGACATGGACAAGAATTGATCAAATCTGGACAACCAGAGGGTTGGTTCCAAAGATTAGTAAAGTGGAAATATGTCCTAGGACTTGCTCTGATCCCAATCCGGTAAAGATGGAAATGAAATTGACGCCAACTGGTTCCTTTAGATGGAGAATGAATGACTCTCTGTTTAGGAACAACGAATTTGTTAAAAAGGCTCAGAAAACTTTGAGAGACTACTTTGAGACAAATCTAAATAATGAAGTGGAAAAAAGAGTAATTTGGGATGCAAGTAAAGCCGTTATGAGAGGATTTTTGATACAACAGAATGCAATCAAGGAGAGAATGCAAAAAGAGAAAAAAGATAGAATTTTGGACAAAATAAAGGAAGGAGAGAAGTTAAGGGCGAAACCAAAGTCTCAGGAGATACTGAGGGAAATTAAGTTATATCAAGTACAATATGCGAAAATGATGAATCAGGAGATAGAATGGAAGATCAAACAGATGAGACAAAAGACTTTTGAATCTGCAAATAAGTGCGGGAAACTGTTGGCGTGGCAATTGAAAAAAAGACAAAAATTAAATACCATCACGAATTTGGAAGTGGAAGGAAAGAATATACAGAATCCAGGGGAAATTAGAAAGTGCTTTCAGAGGTACTTCAAACAACTATATACACAAGAAAAGCAAAATGACCTGGATATTGACAAATTTTTGGAAACAAATGGACTACAAAAAATATCCCAAGAGAATAAATTAATGTTGAACTATAAAATAACTGATCAGGAAGTTGAAGGGGCTATTCAGAGCATGCAATTGGGTAAATCTCCAGGGCCGGATGGGTTGACGTCAAGATATTACAGATCCTTGAGAGAATGGTTAATACAACCTTTGAAGGAAGTCTGTAATGAAATTTTGGAAGGGAAAAGGGCACCAGAGTCGTGGAAAGAAGCTTATATTACACTAATACCGAAATCAGAGACTGAAAAGACACAGCTTAAGAACTACCGCCCCATATCGCTGCTTAATGTGGACTACAAAATCTTTGCAGACATTTTGGCTAAAAGATTTAAAAGGGTGTTAAAAGAAGAAATTCATAAAGATCAAGCGGGCTTTCTCCCAGGCAGACATTTGTCTGATAACACGAGGAATATAATTAACATATTAGAAAAGCTACAAGTAAATATCAACACTAAAGCGGTTTTAATCTTTGTGGACGCGGAGAAGGCCTTTGATAATATTCCGTGGAAATTCATGCAAAAGAATCTACTGGGGATGGGGGTAGGCTAAAGTTTTGGGAATGGTATAGGTGCAATTTATGCAGAACAAAAGGCTAAATTCATTGTGAACAATGTAGTGACGGAAGAATTTAAGATTGAGAAAGGAACACGACAAGGTTGCCCAATTTCTCCATTGCTTTTTATTTCGGTCCTGGAGGTTTTACTGAATATGATTAGAAGGGACCAATTGGTAAAAGGTATTCAAGTGGGAGCTAAACAGTATAAATTAAAAGCCTTTGCTGATGATCTAGTATTGACCTTGCAGGAGCCAGAATCGAGCACTAAAAGGGTATTAGAATTGATCCAAGAGTTTGGTCAAGTAGTAGGCTTCAAACTGAATAAAATGAAAACTAAAGTTTTAGAGAAAAATTTAAATGAAGCTGAGAGAGAGAGGTTCCAGCAAGAGACAGGTCTAACATTGGTAAAAAAAGTGAAATACCTTGGGGTTAACATGACAGCTAAAAATGTGAATTTATTTAAAGATAATTATGAAAAATGCTGGGCGGAAATCAAAAAGGATCTAGAAATATGGTCAAACTTGAAGTTATCATTGTTAGGCCGAATTGCTGTGATAAAGATGAATGTATTGCCAAGAATGTTGTTTCTGTTTCAGACACTGCAAATTTTGGATAAAATGGACTGTTTTAAGAAGTGGCAGCGAGATATCTCTAGATTCGTCTGGCAGGGCAAAAAGCCTCGTATAAAATTTAAGATATTAACAGATGCTAAAGAAAGAGGTGGTTTTGCCCTGCCAGACCTTAAACTTTATTATGAAGCAGCTGCCTTTTGTTGGCTGAGAGAATGGATGCTACTTGAAAATACGGATGTGTTGGATTTGGAAGGTTTTAACAACGTGTTTGGTTGGCATGCATATCTATGGTACGATAAGGCCAAGGTTCATAGAATGTTCAAAAATCACATTGTTAGGAAAGCATTGTTTAATGTTTGGGTAAGATATAAATATTTGTTAGAAAGCAAAACCCCAAGGTGGCTGTCACCAATGGAAGCAAAAGCTTTGAAAAAACTTAATATGGAGGCCAAATGGCCAAAGTATTGTGAAATTTTGGAACAAGAAGGTGACAGATTAAAGTTACAGACCTTTGAAAAGCTAAAGAGTAAAGTGCGAGACTGGCTCCATTACTATCAAATAATGGAGGTTTACAATATGGACAAAAGAATAGGATTTCAAGTGGAAAAATCAAAATTGGAAACAGAATTGTTAGACTCTAAGGTTAAGACCTTGTCAAAAATGTATAACTTGCTTTTGAAATGGAATACTCAGGATGAAACGGTGAAATCAGTTATGATTAAATGGGCACAAGATGTTGGACACAATATTATGGCGGCTGACTGGGAACAGTTATGGACCTCCGGTGTTAAATTTACGGCATGTAATGCCATAAGAGAGAATGTAATGAAAATGATATATAGGTGATACATGACACCAGTCAAGCTGGCAAAAATCTATCATTTGTCTGATAATAAGTGTTGGAAATGTAAAGAAACTGAAGGTACATTTTACCACCTTTGGTGGACGTGCCCAAAGATTAAGGCCTTCTGGGAGATGATATATAATGAATTGAAGAAGGTATTTAAATATACGTTTGTCAGAGACTGCCTCTAGGTCCCGCTCACAAAGGACCAAAGCTAGCCGGTAGAACGGTATAAAGTCTTTATTGAAGTATAGTTTCCATTTCCAAATCCTAGCGTGCGTCTCTACGTCTATTCCCTAGATCGGCGAAGTCCCATCTGACTCTCCGCCCCCTGTACACCAGTTTAAGACTCTAGCCTTACTCCACCTCTTGCGTCTCTCCTTTCGCCTCTGGGTCCTACCACCCCCCGGGGTTCCTTCCTTCCTGGAGGCTTCGGATGCGGACCCTTCGGACTCCTCCCCTTCCCTTCGGCGGGCTTTAGGACCTGGCTCCCTTTCCGGGCTGCTCATTGCGCCTCCCTCTTGTACATTTGAACTTGGCGCGCGCGCGCTGTCTCCGACCCTCCTTTCTACCGTTTCCTCGCTCTCTGACGCAGGCGTGGCTAGCCCTGACTCATGTCCTTCCGCTGTCGGAGAGCTGCCTGGCCCCGATGCCTGGAACTCCTCCCCCCTACCGCTCTCCGGTGGAGAAGCTGGTCCCGATTTCCAGCTGCTGCTTTCTGGTGGGGAAGCTGGTCCGGATTTCCAGCTGCTGCTCTCTGAATCCCCTCTGGTCCCTCCTTCCTGGGGTGTTCCTCTTGGCAACCCCCCAGCTCTGCCCACGGGAGCCCCTTTCTGCGAATCCTCCGATTCGCTAGAGAGACTTAGGGACCTCGGTCGGCTATCGTCGCTAACTTCTCCCTCCGATTCCTCCCCATCCGTCCCTTCTGCACCTGAACCCCTGACAACGTTTTTGAAAAAACCAGAGGCTTTTCTCCTGGGCATGGTTGGCCAATTGGTGTTAAAGAAAGATAGAACATTTTTTATGTATGCCACAACAGCAGCAAGAATACTCATCGCAAGATACTGGAAGACACAAGACTTACCTACTCGGGAAGAATGGCTCATGAAGCTGATGGACTATATGGAACTGGCAGAAATGACTGGCAGAATTCGAGACCAGGGAGAAGAGTTGGTGGAAGAGGACTGGGGCAAATTTAAAGTATATTTACAGAAATATTGGAAAGTTAATGAATGTTAGGAGTTGTCGGAAAGAAACTAATTGGCTTTAGTTGAAAAAGCATTGAGAACTGTGTAATATAGATTTGGGTAAAGAGCAAAATTTAGGGTCAAAATTGAGTTAAGTGGAGTTAAAGTTGTGAAAGAGGGAAAGGTCTTGCTGAAACTACAATTGGAAATGGAATACCAGGAGGGAGGTTTGAGGAAGTCAAGGAAATAAGTCAATGAAAGATTAGGATATGGAAATATGGTTTTTCTTTTTATATTTTTCTTTTCTTTTTTCTTAAAATGTTTTTTATCTTGGTTTTTCTTTTTCTTTATTGTAATTTTTGTATTGTATTTGTATTGTATTGTTTGTTTTAAATTTTCTTCTGTATTTGTGGAAATCTAATAAATATTTAAATATATTTCTTCTCCTTGGGCCTCCGGGACCATTCTAAATCTCAAACTGTTTTCCTTCTGCCTCAGCTCATTCATCGCAATTGCATCCCACAGTTCCTCTTGTGTCTTATTTATCTCTACTACTTCTGCTTTAGTCTTCTCTTCTTGTTTTCTAATCTCTTTAACTTCCGTTTTAATCTTTTTCACCCCTTCTTCCAAATTTTGTGTTCTTTTTGTCATATCCTTCATCTGCCCCTTTATTTCATTAACTGTTTCATCAATTTTTTTCATGGTCACATCTATTTTTTTATCCATCTGTTCCAATTTTGTCTCAACATTTTTTTCACTTTTTTGTATTTCTTGATTAAGATCAGATTTGAGTTCCATAAACATCTTTATTAAATCTCCTTTAATATCAGATTCCTGTCTAGAACCTTTTCTTTCTGCTGGTGTCCCTCCTTCTCCTTTCTTCTGCAAGTGAGCCATCTTATAAATTAAAAGTTAATGTACCAATAATATTATCCACCGGGGGCAGTACAAACCTAGAATCAGTTTCAGTTCAAAAATGCTGTAATTATATGGTAGTCCTCTAGAGGGCGATCTTTAACTACAAACCAACTGTTGTTCAGAGAGAAAACCAAAGAAAAAATAAAATAATAAATAAAAAGTAGAGATTCAGTACTTCTTCTCGCCACTTGGATGGCTAAATCCAATACTATTTAACTTCTAAATCAGTCTTTCCACAAACATAAAAATTCCCAATTTAAAATCCTTTGAATTTTTAAGTCCCGATATAGAAAAAACAAACCACAAGGGAGAAAAAAAACACAATCCAGTAAGACTCTTCCACGAAAGGAAAAAAACCCAAAACCAAAGGAATGACCACCAGAGGAGTTAAGTCCATCCAAGTTCAAAAAGGGAAGTCAGAAAAGGGGAAAAGATATAAATCCAAACATAAATCCAAACTTCTCCAAGCATCCACCGGTAACTTAAAATGGCGTTCCCTTTCTTCTTCTTAAACAAAGGGGATATTAAGGGGCGGGGTAGGCTTTTCCCCACTGTCCAAACTTTAGCAGAAAACCTGACTAAATGTCCCAAAATAACTAAATACCCTCTCTAAAGGGCAAAAAATTATAAGTCTTATTTTCCCTAAACGGTGCCACAAAAGCGGGGGTAAATAAAGCAGTTAAAAATAGGAGCTTCACAGTTCATTGCGCAGTACGTTGAAATCGAAAGTAAAGTATTCCCGTCTTGAATCCTTTCCCGACATCTTAGTCTTCCACAAAATCAAAAAATAAAAAAGAAAGGTCCCCTCTATCTCCTCCTTCTTCTTCCCCCCACTGCTGATTTCTTTTCATGTAAATCCATTAAAAATACCCCAAATAAGTAACAAAACAACGAAATAGTTCTTCTTGGCAAAGACCCTCCGCTTGTTTTTTACTCACAGTTACGCTCCGCACTGATAATAGTCCTAGTGTGTGCTTCGGATTTCAGACAAAATTGACTCCCTGTTTACCCTTTGTCTGCCTCGAATTAGGTCCAAATTGATGATTTTAATCCATTACTGCGTTCCCCAATCGATTTATTTTATTTTGGAAAGCCGATCGCTCCAGTGGGCAGGCTCGGGGCTTCGCTCCTAGAAGCAGGCATTGGCGTCCCGCTGCTCGCCCTTCTACCCCGCCGCTCTCGTCTCCTCTGTAAAAGAGGATGCCTGGCAGCCGGGGGAATCGCTTCTTCACAGCGCTAGGATCCTAACCCCCTGAATATCCTTTCAGTGGGGTTTGGGGGGGCTATGGCGCCCTTTTAGCACCCCCTTTTTCTTTCTAGGAGCCCGAGGGAGAACTTGCTTGCTTCCACCTCGCGATCAGACCCGAAGTCCTGAGCGGTGGACTCATAATCTGGGGAACCGGGTTCACGTCTCCACTCCTCCACATGCAGCTGCTGGGTGACCTTGGGCTAGTCACCCTTCCCTGAAGTCTCTCAGCCCCACTCACCTCACAGAGTGTTTGTTGTGGGGGAGGAAGGGAAAGGAGGTTGTGAGCCCCTTTGAGACTCCATCAGGTAGTGAGAAAGCAGGATATCAAATCCAAACTCCTCCTTCTCCTTCTCCTCCTCCTCCTCCTTCTCCTCCTTTAAAAGCTCCCATGGTCCTGATCTGCCTCCACAGGGGAGAGGGCTGTTGTGCTCAGGTCCAGCCAGGGCTTTCAATGGAGACATTGGGTTGTCATCTGTGAGAACAGGATGAGGAATGACGATGAGCCGTTGGCCTAAATGAGCCAGCAGACTCCTCAGATTCCCAGGGCTGTTAATTCATAGTTGCATTGCTGATACATGAGTGCCATCATAAGCACTGTGCTGCCCCCTCCTTCAGACCCTTTCATGGAGCCACCGATGGAGGAGGAAGGCACACTTGGCAAACCCTCACCATGATCAACTCCCACCCAGAAACCTATGTGCCCACGGCAGAAGGACGTGTGGATCCAGAATTGGCCTCCACAGTCACGTTAAAGCTGTGTTCATGGATGACCATCTTACTTGGCTATGAGTGATCGCCAAAGAAGAAGAAAGATCAGACTCACCATAGCCAGATGGGAAACCCATCTCCAAAGTGGAATGTGACCCAGGCTGAACAGATAAACTGCCAACCAACGTATAAATTAGGGCTGCTATATGCCCAGAATTTTGCCGACATAGTCTCCATAGAGACTCCATAGTCTCTTACAGACTCACTCCCCCATAGATTTCTGGAACTGGCATCTCCTTGTCCAGTGCTCATTAATGGCTCCTTCTCATCCTGGGAAAAGGGACACGTGGGGTGCTGCAGGTTCTGTGACCTTAAGAAGCGTCTCCACCTCCATTGTTCAGCCCAGAAACTGAGGTTCAGCTCCAAGGGCTTTCTGGCAGTTCCATCATTACAATAAGTGAAGGGACAGGGAACCAGGCAGAGGGCCTTCTTGGTAGTGGCGCCCGCCTGTGGAATGCCCTCCCAGCAGAGGTCAAGAAAATGTAACCTTCAGAAGACATCAGAAGGCAGCCCAGTATAGGGAAGCTTTTTAATGTGTAATGTTTTATTACGTTTTTATATATTCTGGAAGCCACACAGGGTGGCTGGAACAACCCAGTCAGCTGGGTGGGGTACAAAGGATACCTAGGTCTTGAGGCCCTCAAAATAAATTTTAAGCAAATTGGTGAAGCAGCAAAGAGTTTATTGATTACATATGTTCTTGCAAGAAGTGGGTGTATAAAAGCAGGCACACCGGAAATTAGCAAAGCACAAGGTTATACCCCCTTTTCCCAAGCTCAGGGTCCCTCCCCTGTTTCCCCATTGGCTGGGGACGCGCAGGGTTTACAGCCTATCATGACCACCTGATTAAAATACTAAAATGCCCGCCTTTGTTAACATTGCCCATTACCCTTAATTCCGACGACTTCTCATATTTGTCTTTCCCCTTATATGGTCTATGCTTTCAGCCTTTTACACATTGCCTCAAACTATAAAGCCACATCCTGAGCACTAGTGGATGTAGCTGAGTTAAATAATAATAATAATAATAATAATAATAATAATAATAATAATAATAATTTATTTTTACCGGCCCCCAGCCATTCTACATCTACATCTGCTGACGAATACAGATAAGTTGCAAGCTGCCTTGTTTTTCTGTCGTTCTAACCATAATCCCTCCTTCATGGATCACTGCCTTGCCATGGCGAAGGGGCTTGAATAACTCAGAGAAGCTATGAGCTATGCCATGCAGGGCCACCCAAGATATGAAAGGAACATTTCGTACAAAGATTTCCATAATAAAACACAAAAGTGGAAAGGACCTAACAGAAGCAGAAGACATCAAGAAGAGGTGGCAAGAATACACAGAGGAATTATACCAGAAAGATATGGATGTCTTGTATACCCCAGGTAATGTGGTTGCTGACCTTGAGCCAGACATCCTGGAGAGTGAAGTCAAATGGGCCTTAGAAAGCATTGATAAAAACAAGGCCAGTGGAAGTGATGGTATTCCAGCTGAACTAGTTAAAATTTTAAAAGATGATGCTGTTAAGGTGCTACACTCAATATGCCAGCAAATTTGGAAAACTCAGCAGTGGCCAGAGGATTGGAGAAGATCAGTCTACATCCCAATCCCAAAGAAGGGCAGTGCCAAATAATGCTCCAACTACCGCACAATTGCACTCATTTCACACGCTAGCAAGGTTATGCTTAAAATTCTACAAGGAAGGCTCAAGCAGTATGTGGACCGAGAACTCCCAGAAGTGCAAGCTGGATTTAGAAGAGGCAGAGGAACCAGAAACCAAATTGCAAACATGCGCTGGATTATGGAGAAAGCTAGAGAGTTCCAGAAAGACATCTACTTCTGCTTCATTGACTATGCAAAAGCCTTTGACTGTGTCGACCACAGCAAACTATGGCAAGTTCTTAAAGAAATGGGAGTGTCTGATCACCCTATCTGCCTCCTGAGAAATCTCTATGTGGGACAAGAAGCTACAGTTAGAACTGGATATGGAACAATTGATTGGTTCAAAATTGGGAAAGGAGTACGACAAGGCTGTATTTTGTCTCCCTGCTTATTTAACTTATATACAGAATTAATCATGCAAAAGGCTGGGCTGGATGAATCCCAAGCCGGAATTAAGATTGCCGGAAGAAATATCAACAACCTCAGATATGCAGATGACACAACCTTGATGGCAGAAAGTGAGGAGGAATTAAAGAACCTTTTAATGAGGGTGAAAGAGGAGAGCGCAAAATATGGTCTGAAGCTCAACATCAAAAAAATGAAGATCATGGCCACTGGTCCCATCACCTCCTGGCAAATAGAAGGGGAAGAAATGGAGGCAGTGAGAGATTTTACTTTCTTGGACTCCATGATCACTGCAGATGGTGACAGCAGCCACGAAATTAAAAGACGCCTGCTTCTTGGGAGAAAAGCAATGACAAACCTAGAGAGCATCTTAAAAAGCAGAGACATCACCTTGCCAACAAAGGTCCGTATAGTTAAAGCTATGGTTTTCCCAGTCGTGATGTATGGAAGTGAGAGCTGGACCATCAAGAAGGCTGATCGCCGAAGAATTGATGCTTTTGAATTACGGTGCTTGAGGAGACTCTTGAGAGTCCCATGGACTACAAGAAGATCAAAGGTATCCATTCTTAAGGAGATCAGCCCTGAGTGCTCACTGGAAGGACAGATCGTGAAGCTGAGGCTCCAAGACTTTGGCCTCCTCATGAGAAGAGAAGACTCCCTGGAAAAGACCCTGATGTTGGGAAAGATGGAGGGCACAAGGAGAAGGGGACGACAGAGGACGAGATGATGGGACAGTGTTCTCGAAGCTACCAGCATGAGTCTGACCAAACTGTGGGAGGCAGTGGAAGACAGGAGGGCCTGGCGTGCTCTGGTCCAGGGGGTCACGAAGAGGCGGACATGACTAAACAAATAAACAACAACAACAACAAACCATAATCCGTTCTAAACATAAATTTTAATCCAAAAACAATTATGTGTGTTTCCTTTCTGCAGTGTTGGGTAGAATCAACATGGAATACTATACAAATCCGATGCCATCTTAAGTTCTTGTTCCCAGGTGCTCCTTTGTATTCAGATCAGGCCTCAGCACAATAATGTAGCACTTGGGGATGAAGATGCAGCCCAGGAGCCCAGCACTGGAGG
>JAXCMG010008446.1:0-11297 GCA_034642415.1 Podarcis siculus | reverse complement strand
TTCCAATTCATGCATTGCTAGTCTTTTAGTCTAACAATGGGGGGGGGGACAGAATTCTGCTCAACATTTCACTTGGTAGGTCTGCCCTAACAGAGTAGCCTGACTGCCGGCATCAGGTGAAAGAGGACTTTCAGCAACAGACTCTGCATCACCTCAGCAATGCTCACCCTGTTTTGAAGATATTTATTAAAGTTTTATAAAAAGACAAAGATTACAAAAAAAACAAAAAAAGAAAATACAAAAAATGCAAAAATACATAAAACACGATAAAAAAATACAAGAAAAATAGATAGACAAAAAAGTAATTAAAAACAAATCAGTTTTTCAAATTTTTTAAATTTTCCTTAGCTTATTTCCCTGACCTCCTCACACCTCCCTTTTTTCTATTCCCATTCACATAATTAAATCAGCAAATCCTTACCCTCTTTCTTTTAACTTAACTCAATATCTCAACATGTTATAACTTTATATTTTCGTCCATTATCAATCCATTTTTACATATTCTTGTTAACCTTGTTGCTAAGGCCACTTGATTTCAAACCAACATCATTTTAACATTCATTAATTTTACAATATTTCTGCAAGTAGTCTTTAAATTTCTTCCAGTCTTCTTCCACCAACTCTTCTCCCTGGTCTCGGATTCTGCCAGTCATTTCCGCCAACTCCATATAGTCCATCACTTTCATCTGCCATTCTTCCAGTACCTTGCGATGAGTATTCTTGCTGCTGTTGTAGCATACATAAAGAAAGTTCTATCATTCTTTGGCACCAATTGGCCGACCATGCCCAGGAGAAAGGCCTCTGGTTTCTTCAAGAAGGTATATTTAAATACCTTTTTCATTTCATTATATATCATTTCCCAGAAAGCCTTTATCCTTGGGCACGTCCACCAAAGATGAAAGAATGTACCTTCATTTTCTTTACATTTCCAACATTTATTATCGGGCAAATGGTAGATCTTTGCTAGCTTGACTGGTGTCATGTACCACCTGTATATCATTTTCATAATATTCTCTCTTAAGGCATTACATGCCGTAAATTTCATACCAGTGGTCCACAACTGTTCTCAGTCAGCAAACATAATGTTATGTCCAACATCTTGTGCCCATTTAATCATAGCAGATTTAACCGTTTCATCTTGAGTATTCCATTTCAACAGCAAGTTATACATTCTCGAAAGTATCTTTGTTTTGGGGTCTAACAGTTCTGTTTCCAATTTTGATTTTTCCACCTGGAAGCCAATTTTTTTATCCAAATTGTAAGCCTCCCTTATTTAATAATAATGAAGCCAGTCTCACACTTTATCTTTTAATTTCTCAAAACTCTGCAATTTCAATTTGTCTCCTTCCTGTTCCAAAATTTCCCAATATTTCGGCCATTTGGCCTCCATATTGAGCTTTTTCTGAGCTTTTGCTTCCATTGGTGACAACCACCTTGGGGTTTTATTTTCAAGTAAGTCCTTATATCTTATCCAGACATTAAACAATGCTTTCCTGACAATATGATTTTTAAATGCTTTATGAGCTTTAACCTTGTCATACCACAAATATGCATGCCACCCAAAAACATTATTGAAACCTTCCAAATCCAAAATGTCTGTGTTCTCAAGAAGCAGCCATTCTTTCAGCCAGCAAAATGCTGCTGATTCATAATAGAGTTTAAGGTCTGGCAGGGCAAATCCACCTCTTTCCTTTGCATCAGTTAGTATTTTGAATTTTATTCTGGGCTTCTTGCCCTGCCAAACAAATCTAGAAATATCTTTCTGCCACTTCTTGAAACAGTCCATTTTGCCCAAAATTTGCAATGATTGAAACAAAAATAACATTCTTGGCAATACATTCATCTTTATAACAGCAATTCGACCTAACAAGGAAAGCTTCAAATTTGACCATATTTCTAGATCCTTTTTCACTTCTGACCAACATTTCTCATAATTGTCTTTAAATAGGTTTAAGTTCTTAGCGGTCATATTCACCCCCAGGTATTTTACTTTCTTAACCAATGTTAACCCTGTCTCCTTCTGAAACCTTTCTTTCTCTATCGGTATTAAATTTTTCTCAAGAACTTTAGTTTTTGACTTGTTCAACTTAAATCCTGCCACATGACCAAATTCTTGAATCAGTTCTAATACTCTTTTAGTACTAGATTCTGGCTCCTGTAACGTCGATACTAAATCATCTGCAAAAGCTTTCAATTTGTATTGTTTGACTCCGACCTGTATACCTTTAATCAAACCGTCCCTTCTGATCATATTTAGCAAAACCTCCAGGACCGATATAAAGAGCAATGGGGAAATTGGGCAGCCTTGTCGTGTCCCTTTCTCTATCTTAAATTCCTCTGTCACCACGTTATTAACTATTAGTTTAGCCTTTTGTTCTGAATAAATTGCACTTATACCATTTTCAAACCCTTGACCAACCCCCATCCCCTGAAGATTCTTCTTCATAAAACTCCAAGAAATATTGTCAAAGGCTTTCTCCGCATCTACAAAAATTAAAACTGCTTTAGTATTAATGTTCACTTGCAACTTCTCCAGAATATTAATGATATTCCTCGTATTATCAGACAGGTGTCTACCCGGGAGAAAGCCAGCTTGGTCTTTATGTATCTCTTCCACTAATACTTTTTTCAACCTTTTAGCCAAGATATCTGCGAAGATTTTGTAATCCACATTGAGCAGGGATATGGGGCGGTAGTTCTTAAGTTGTGTCTTTTCAGCCTCATTTTTCGGTATAAGTGTAATATAAGCTTCCTTCCACAACTCTGACGCTTTTTTCCCCCTCCAAAATTTCATTGCAAACCTCCTTTAGTGGTTGAATTAACCAGTCTTTCAAAATTCTATAGTATTTTGCGGTTAAGCCATCCAGCCCTGGAGATTTGCCCAACTGCATATTCTGTATGGCACCTTCCACCTCCTGTTCTGTTATCTTATAGTTCAACATTATCTTATTTTCTTGAGAGATTTTCTGTAGTCCATTTGTTTTCAAAAATTGATCTATATCAAACTCTTTCTGTGGTCCTTGTGTATACAACTGTTTAAAGTACCTCTGGAAGCATTTTCTAATTTCCATTGGATTCTGAATGTTCTTTCCTTCTACTTCCAAATTAGTAATGGTGTTAAGTTTTTGTCTTTTTTTCATTTGCCAAGCTAACAATTTTCCACATTTATTAGCCGATTTGCTCACCCTGTTTTGTACTCGAGATCTCTTCTTCCCACTGACCACCACCCCCCCCATCCACTTTATAAGTAATTGGGGCAACAACAATATGTTCCTGCTGCGGCTTAGCCTCAGAAAAATGCTCGCTTGGCGGGGGGGACTTTCCTCTTTTTGTGAAGATAAGTAAGTTATGCGCTGTGCCCTTGAGTATAATCTGTGCATTTTTTTTATCTGCAATCAGTGTTATTTTCTTATCATAGCTCAAGATAAATTTGCAAAACCAGGACTTCCGGTCGGCGCCAGCGCTTAATGGCGGTCTCCCTCTGAGCTCCGGAGGGAGACTTCTTCACGAGTTCGGGTCTGACCGCTACGGCGAAGCGGGGACCCTTAAAATCACAGGCGCGGAAGCCTGTGAACAAGGAGACTCGGTGGGCACCTTTTGCGCCCCCCTTACTGTTAAGGAGCCTTTTTAAAGGCTCTGGAGTGGCATCGGGAGTGAGCGCGGTGCTGAGAGTCGCTACCCAGCCCGTGGAGTGAAGCCGCGTCGCCATGAACGGAGAGCGCCGATTCCTTCCTGAAATTTGAAACTTAAGCTGAATACCCGTGAGTAAGACTGAAAGGCTCTTGGGATTTTAAAAGCAACTTTTAAATTCGGCCGAAAACGGGAAAGGTTAAATTAAAGGAAGTCTGCCTTCCCGGACTGCATGACAGCCAAAGCAACGAAAGTACAGAGCTGTAGTTGAACAGAAAATAACCTTAGAACTGCTTAACCCAGACATTGAACTTGAACCTCCCCCCCGGCAGGCAGGGGCAGGGGGGGAAGAATTGACTGACTTAACCTGCATGAAAAAAGCAAAAAGGGAAAAAGTCTTCTGCCGTTTTAATTCCTTGGAAAGGACTGCCTAAGTAAGACACCGGGACTGAGAACTGTCATTTGAGATTTGTTTTAAAGTTGGGACTATATCTGTTTGCTACAAAGTTGTGACTTAAATTGTTACAAGTTGGACTCTTGGTAAAGTTACTAATTGACAGTTTTGCTATGGGAAATACATTGAGAGACTGATATTAGTAACTCTCCTTTTGGACTATTTGTTACTTTGTTCTTTGAATACTTTGGAATACTCCCTCTAGAGGATTCTAGGGAAACAGTAAGAAAATAGGCTGCAAATAACAAGCCAGTGGAATTTTCCTCTCAAAGTACTTTCTGTGGGAACGACCTTGGGACATGAGTGGCCCAGCAGAAGAGATAGCAACAAGATCTAAAAGTAAAATTGCACAAAAGAAAAGAGGCTCAATATCAAGTGTAGCACCAGCAGGCGCAGCTGGGCAGGAAAAAGAGACAACTATATCCATGGATTCAGTGACACAGGCATTAGTCAAAATAAATGAAGCACTGGAAGCCTTGACCAAGCAGAGCACACAAAATTCCAAAAAGCTGACAGAACTTTCAACAAAATTAGATTTGAATACTCAAAGCATTACGTCCAATACAGAGATTATAAATAAATTAATTGAGGAAAATTCTACAACTCGAAAGATTGCTGAAGAAGCAAAAACCTCTGCAGAAACTACACAGGAAAAGTTAATACCAGTCTGCAAAAAGTTGGATGAACATGAGGCGGCCTTGTCTTTACTGGAATTACAGAGGAAGGAGAGGAATTTGAGACTGAGACTTGTCCCTGAAAGTGAGAAAGACAGTCTGGTGGATTTCCTCACGAAAGAGTTTTTGGAATTTTGGCAAGTGAATTCGGAGGAGGAAGAATTTAAGATAGTAACTGCTTTCAGATTGGGCAGGAGACAAAGCAGAAAGAGCCCAAGGGACTGTTTGATAACTTTAAGATCTAAAGAGGAAAGAGACAAAATACTAAACCTACATTTTCAAAAAACCTTAGAGATTGAGGATTCTTTTGTGCAAATTTTTAAAGACATTCCCAAATATATTTTGGAGGTGAGAACCTACTATAAGGACTTGGTTAATCTGCTGGGGAAAAACAACATACCATTTAGGTGGGAATTCCCACAAGGCCTGTCTTTCAGCTACAAAGGAAAGAAAATAAAAATAAAAACAGTGCAAGACAAAGAACAATTTTTGGAAAGAAACAAGGAGGACCTCCTGAAGGAAGTGGTGGAACAACCCACAGAAGCAAAGGAGATAACAGATATTCAGAATTTAAGTTTTGGACTCAAACCACAGGCAGAGGAGGAACAACTCCTTGGAGCAGTTGGAGGAGTAACTAAATAGACTACAAGATGGCTCTGCAATTTCTAAGTTGGAACTGTAATGGACTGAACCTTCCCAGAAAAAGGCGTGAGGTTTTTCATATTTTGAAAAGAGATCAATTAGACTTGATTTGTTTACAAGAAACCCACGTGACCAGGGTACACAGAAAATTACCTATTAACAAAAGACTTGGTCAAGAATTTATTTCATCAGATAAAGTGAAGAAAAGAGAGGTGGTGATCTATGCAAAGGAAAAGCTGGCCCCGAAATTAATCTTTAAAGATGAACAAGGAAGATATTTGGCAATTGAAATTCAAGTCCAAGGAGAAAAATTATTGATATTAGGAATTTATGCACCAAATGAAGGGAAGTCAGAGTTTTTTAAGAAATTGCATGAGACCCTAATGGACTATTTGGACTACAATGTAATTATGATGGGAGATATGAATGGAGTTGTCTCTAAAAATATGGATAAGGCACAAAGACAGGTGGTCTCTAAGGACGGAAGACTACCAAAGACTTTTTTTGAAATGACCGATAACATGGACCTGATTGACATCTGGAGAACAAGGAACCCTCTCGAGAGAGAGGGAACCTTTTTCTCGGAAGCAAAAATGACTTGGACAAGAATTGACCAAATCTGGGTAACTAGTGGGATGGCACCAAAGATTAAGAAAGTGGAAATCTGCCCAAAGACTTGCTCCGACCATAATGCCGTAAAGATGGAAATGAAACTAACAACAGCTGGTTCCTTTAGATGGAGGATGAATGACTCCCTATTCAGAGATGAAGAGGTGTACAAAAAGGCCCAGAAAACTGTGAAAGATTATTTTGAGATAAATCTGAGAACAGAAGTGGAGAAAAGGGTAATTTGGGACGCAAGCAAAGCCGTTATGAGAGGATTTTTAATACAGCAGAATACTATAAAAAAGAAGAGACAGAATGAGAAGAAGGATAAGATCTTGGAAAAAATAAAGGAAGGAGGAAAAAAAATGAGATCCAAGCCAAAGTCTTATGAAATTTTGAGAGAAATTAAGCTATATCAGAGGCAATATATGGAATTGATGAACCAAGAGATAGAATGGAAAATAAAGCAAATGAGACAAAGAACATTTGAATCGGCAGATAAATGTGGGAAACTTTTGGCATGGCAATTGAAGAAGAGACAGAAACTAAATACAGTTACAAACTTAGAGGTGGAAGGAAGGAATATTTACGAACCAAATGAGATCAGAAACTGTTTTCAGAGTTATTTCAAAAAGCTTTATGCACAAGGGCCGGCGAAGAAGAAGAAATAGAAGAATTCCTTAAGAAATATGGATTACAAAAAATCTCAGAACAAAGTAAAATGATGTTGAACCAGAAAATAACTGAGCAAGAAATAGAGGGAGCCATTCAAAATATGCAATTGGGAAAATCTCCAGGACCAGATGGACTGACTTCCAGATACTATAAAGCTCTGAAAGAATGGTTGATACAACCACTGAAGGAAGTCTGTAATGAGATTTTGGAGGGGAAGAAGGCACCCGAATCGTGGAAAGAAGCGTATATTACACTTATACCAAAAACTGAGTCTGAGAAGAACCAGATTAAGAACTACCGCCCTATATCATTACTTAATGTGGATTACAAAATTTTTGCAGACATTTTGGCAAAAAGACTGAAGAGAGTTTTGGTGGGAGAGATTCATAAGGACCAGGTTGGCTTTCTTCCAGGAAGACATTTGTCTGACAATGTGAGAAATATAATAGATATTTTGGAATTATTAGAAACTAATATTAATACTAAGGCTGTATTAATATTTGTGGATGCGGAGAAAGCCTTTGACAATATCTCTTGAATGAAAAAGAATCTAAAAGGGATGGGGGTAGGCCAAGGTTTTGAGAATGGTATAGGTGCAATTTATTCTGAACAAAAAGCAAAGTTAAATGTAAATGTTACCATAAAGCACCAATGCTGCAGCAAGCAAAGGCTCTAGCAGCTCAGTCAGCTGCTTGTGGCTGGAAAGCCAGACAGGATGTTTGTGACTGTTGCCATGGAAACAAAGGGGCAGTCCATTCTGTACTGAGCACCGGATGTTAGCTCAGTGTGTGTGTCATATGACCCATACTGGAAGTACATGGGTGGAGTTTCTTCTTACTGCTGTTGTGTGCAGACATGTTTCTCTGTACTGAGACAAGAGACAGAAATAAAAGATGTAAATAGTTTTCTGTCTGCTTCTTTCCCCTCCCTGGGGGACACCAAAGGGGAGAGAGGAAGAACGGTGTGTTCCTCTCACACATCTGAGAAGAATCGCCGGGACCTCGCCTGCTTATCAGCAGAGTCGAGACGCGGGGAGGTCGACAGGAATATCTGCCGGTGCCTACGCTGTGGCACATTCCTCTGACCCAGGCAGAATTCCAACAGTAAATAATGTGGTTACTGAAGAATTTGCTATTGAAAAGGGGACACGACAGGGGTGCCCAATATCCCCACTACTTTTTATATCTGTCTTGGAGGTTCTGTTGAATATGATTAGAGGGGACCAGCTGGTTAAGGGGATTCAGGTCGGAGCCAAACAATACAAATTGAGAGCGTTTGCAGATGATCTAGTATTAACTTTACAAGAGCCAGACACTAGTACGAAAAGAGTTTTAGAATTAATTCAAGTATTTGGTCAAGTTGCAGGTCTTAAGTTGAACAAGCAGAAAACGAAAGTATTGGAGAAAAACCTAACAGTTGCTGAAAGAGAGAGGTTTCATAGTGAAACTGGCTTAATGGTAGCAAAATAAGTGAAGTACCTGGGGGTGAACTTGACATCTAAGAATGTGAATCTATTTAAAGACAATTATGAGAAATCCTGGACAGAAGTTAAGAAAGACTTAGAAATATGGTCGAATTTGAGACTCTCCTTGTTAGGCCGAATCGCTGTCATTAAGATGAATGTTTTGCCGAGAATGTTGTTTTTGTTTCAAGCATTACAGATTGTGGATAAAATGGACTGTTTCAAGAGGTGGCAGAAAGACATATCTAGGTTTGTCTGGCAGGGCAAAAAGCCCAGAATAAAATTTTAGATATTAACTGATGCAAAAAAAAGAGGGGGATTTGCCCTGCCGGACTTGAAATTATACTATAAATCAGCGGCTTTTTGCTGGCTGAAAAATTGGCTACTTCTTGAGAACACGGACATTTTATATTTGGAAGGGTTTAATAACAGGTTTGGCTGGCATGTGTATATATGGTATGACAAGGTAAAAATTCACAAAGGTTTCAAAAATCATATTGTTAGGAAAGCATTATATAATGTCTGGATTTGATATAAGGATTTGTTGGAAAGCAAAACACCTAGGTGGTTGTCACCAATGGAAGCCAAAGAGGCGAAAAAACTTAATATGGAATCCAAATGGCCTAAATACTGTGAGACTTTAGAACAAGAGGGTGGAAAAGTGAAATTACAGAGTTATGAGAAATTGAAGTCCAAGGTAAGAGATTGGCTTCATTATTTTCAGATCAATGAGGTGTTCAAACAAGACAGGAAAATTGGCTTCCAGGTGGAGAGATCAAAATTAGAAACTGAATTGTTAGAACCCAATACTAAGAACTTGTCAAGAATGTACAACTTGCTGTTGAAGTGGAATACACAAGATGAAACAGTTAAATCAGCTATGATTAAGTGGGCGCAAGACATTGGTCATGACATTATGTTTGCTGACTGGGAACAGTTATGGACCACTGGTATCAAATTTACGGCATGTAATGCCCTAAGAGAGAATATTATGAAAATGATCTACAGGTGGTACCGTATTTTTCGCTCTATAACACGCACCTGACCATAACACGCACATCGTTTTTAGAGGAGGAAAACAAGGAAAAAAATTCTGAATGAAACAGTGGATGTATCATTTTCGTGCTTCATGCTGTGGCCACAGACATGTGATCTGATGGTGAATTTGGGGTAGCCCAATGCAAAGATCCTGAGGATCCATGTGGATCCATGCTTTTTAACCACATTTTTGCACCATTGCAGCCCCAGGCAACAGTGGGTGCGTGATTTTGGGGGGGCAGGCTGTAGCCATGGACATGCTATGTGATCTGATGGTGAATTTGGGGTGACCCAATGCAAAGATCCTGAGGATCCATGTGGATCTATGCTTTTTAACCACGTTTTTGCACCATTGCAGCCCCAGGCAACAGTGGGTGCGTGATTTTGGGGGGGGCAGGCTGCTATGTGATCTGATGGTGAATTTGGGGTGGCCCAATCCAAAGATCCTGAGGATCCATGTGGATCCATGCTTTGTAACTACATTTTAAGTGGGGAGGGAAGGAAAAACACAGAAGCGACAAGGAGCACAAGAGCGGTGTGCAGAGAAGCAGCTGGCTAAGAATGCAGGAGAGGGATATAACGGGAGGGAGAAAAGGAAGGCAAAAGTTTCCCCAAACCGAAGCCAGCCCTCTCTCTCTCTCTCTCTCTCTCTCTCTCTCCTGCATGTTTTCTGGCGGCCTGCGAGGAGCACGGAGAGGAATTTGAAGGAAGGACGCTTCTGCTTTCCCCTCTGCTTGCCTGGAGGGGAGGGGATTTGCCTGCTCTTTGTTCCGTTTGAGCAAATACAGCAATGAAACACAAGAGGGTGGGCAGTAAGACCGTGAGGCAGAATGCAGGAAAGCAGCAACTTCCTCTTTTCAGGTTTCCCTTCTCCGACGCAACTCGCGATTTGATTTTTGCTGATTTTTGTTCCTGCGCTCCCCTAGTCGGCTCCAGGGACCCCCCCCCCCAACACACACATTCGCTCAATAACACGCACAGACATTTCCCCTTCCTTTTTAGGAGAAAAAATCTGCGTGTAATAGAGAGAAAAATATGGTACATAACCCCAGTCAAGCTTGCAAAAATATATCATATGCCCAATAATAAATGCTGGAAATGTAATGAAGCTGAAGGTACTTTTTATCATCTTTGGTGGACGTGCCGAAAGATTAAGGTCTTCTGGGAAATGATCTATAATGAAATTAAGAAGGTTCTTAAGTGCACCTTTCACAAGAAACCAGAGGCCTTTCTCTTGGGCATGGTTGGCCAAATGGTATTAAGGAAGGATAGGATGTTTTTTATGTACGCTACAACAGCAGCAAGAGTTCTCCTAGCAAAGTATTGGAAGACACAAGAACTACCCACACTGGAAGAATGGCAGACGAAGGTGATTGACTACATGGGACTGGCTGAGATGACTGGCAGAATCCATGACCAAGGAAGAGAGACGGTGGAAGAAGACTGGAAGAAATTTAAAGCTTATCTTAAAAACTATTATAAAATTAATGAATGCTAAAATGTCAAGGGTAATGTAAAAAAATAATAATAATAAGACTCCAGCTGTAAATGATTGGGTAAAAGAAGAAGGAAAGGAAAAGAGTTTAAAGTTAATAGAAGTGAGGGGTTGCTGAAGAAAATTATTAAATAGGGATGCAGAAAAGGGAGGCATGGGGAAGTCGGTGAAATAGGGTTAATGAAAAAGAGGTTATGAAATTATACATGTTTATATGTTTGTTTGTTTGTTTGTTTGTTTATGTATTGTGTTGTGTATTGTTTAAAATTTATGTTGGAAAATCAATAAAAATTTATTTTAAAAAAATAAATAAATAAATTTGCAAAACCAAAGAACTCAGTATCTCCTCTTCCACACGGCGCCCTCTTGTGGCACCTGTGTCAAACGTCACCATCCTGGCTGATCTTCAAAACGCTGTTGGACTACAACTCTCATTGGCCATGCTGGCTGGAGCTGATGGGACTTGTAGTCTAAAACACTTAAGAGTGTGTTAAATAGGAGGCCATTTGTGGCTGCAGATCATTGCTGTCACCCAGCTCTAACCTGCAGGCTGAAAATGGCCTGTTACAATAGCCTGAAATCCTGAGGCTTAAGAAAGCACAGCCTACTTGAGAACAGGCT
>JAXCMG010008445.1:0-21517 GCA_034642415.1 Podarcis siculus | reverse complement strand
CTGAAAGAGAGAGCCAATTTATTTCTCTGTAGATCAATCTGAAATAAAATGTTTTCCAGCTTTTCGTTCCTCACAAAATGGTTTGGCAAGTTTCCCCTTTGGAAAATGATACTGCCATCTGCAGCTGCTATGCTATAGATTGCCTGTTGGTAAACAATTGCACAAATCATTTAAATAAATGCAGATGAAAACTGAATCCGGTATTGATTTTCCTTGAATACCTTTTGCCAGAAGGAATAGTTGTAAATTGACAAGAAACTGAAAGTGTCCTTGATCATATTGCACAGCACAATGCATGTCACTGTATCCAGAATCCTTTGCTGAAATTTCAGTGTGCTCATTTTACCAAAAATCCAGACCTTAATAATTCCAGTCAGTAGCAATAGCCATGATATACATTTATTAAGAGAATTCCATATTGCTTAGCTCAGTAATAATAATAATAATTTATTTATAACCCACCCGTCTGGCTGGGTTTCCCCAGCTGCTCTGGGCGGCTTCCAACCGAATATTAAAAACAATACAGCATCAAACATTAAAAACTTCCCTAAACAGGGCTGCCTTCAGATGTCTTTTAAAGATAAGGTAGCTGCTTATTTCCTTCACATCTGAAGGGAGGGCATTCCACAGGGCAGGTGCCACCACTGAGAAGGCCTTCTGCCTGGTTCCCTGTAACCTCACTTCTCGCAGCGAGGGAACCGCCAGAAGGCCCTCGGCACTGGACCTCAGTGTCCGGGCTGGACGATGAGGGTGGAGACGCTCCTTCAGGTATACTGGACTGAGGCCATTTAGGGCTTTAAAGGTCAGCACCAATGCTTTGAATTGTGCTCAGAAACATACTGGGAGCCAATGTAAGTCTTTCAAGACCGGTGTTATGTGGTCTCGGTGGCCACTCCCAGTCATCAGTCTTGCTGCCGCATTCTGGATTAGTTGTAGTTTTCTGGTCACCTTCAAAGGTAGCCCCACGTAGATCGCATTGCAGTAGTCCAAGAAGGAGATAACTAGAGCATGCACCACTCTGGCAAGACTTCTTAGTATTATATTTATTACTTTAGGGAGGACTTTGTTCAGGATCCCTCTAATTTCCAAAAACTTGGCGACATCATTATGTACTGTATTTTTTCACTCTATAGGACGCACCTGACCATAGGACACACCTAGTTTTAGAGGGGGAGAACAAGAAAAAAAATCTCTCCCTCTCTGCGCAGTGCCCCTTCAGCGAAGCGGCAGGAGAAACGGAGCCCCTTCCATTTCTCCTCTCGCTTCGCTGAAGGGGCGCTGCGTAGAGAGGGAAAGCTGAGCAGCACCACTCCAGTGAAGCCAGGAGAGCAAGAGGGATCGTGCACACCGGTCCCTCTTGCTCTCCAGGCTTCAGCGAAAGCAACGTGAGGCTTCAGGTGGCGATCCCTGAAGCCAGGAGAGTCTTGAAGCCAGGAGAGGTGGCACCGACCCCTCTCGCTCTCCAGTCTTCGGGTGGCTATCCCTGAAGCCAGGAGAGTCTTGCTCTCCTGGCTTCAGTGAAAGCAACGCAAAGCCTCTGGAGCGCGGTGGGTGCTTCGGAGGCTTCGCTAAAGCCATGAAGCCTGCATTCGCTCCATAAGACGCACACACATTCCCCCTTAATTTTTGGAGGGGAAAAAGTGTGTCTTATAGAGCGAAAAATACGGTATCTATCTGCTTTCTTCTGTCATGGAACTGGATAGGGTTTGCCAGGCATTGCCCAAACCTAGACAGTGCCCTCAGTCCAGTGTAAGAAATTAGCCAGGCTCGTTTGTTATTGGCACGGGTCCAATTGTGACCATGTGGAGATCTCTAGATGCCAGGCTGGCAACTGACATCTCCATCTGGCTGGCCCCTGTAGCAGGTAAGCAGAAGAGCTCATTTATTGCATTTATATCCTGCCCTTTTTCTCCAAGGAGTCCATGGTTCACAGACCACCCCACCATCTCACTTAATCCCTACAGTGACCTTGTGAGGTAGGTTGAGAAGTTTTGACTTGGCCAAGGTCACCCAGTTAGCTTCATGACTGAGTGGGGATTTGAACCCTGATCTCTCAGGTCCTACACTGGCTTCCTAGAGTACTCCTCTTTGGGTCAGCTGTATAAATTAAGTAGGTAAACAAATATGGGGAAAGCAGAATGCCAGTTGTAGAAGGATCTGAAATATTTTACTTGAAGTTAGAATTGGTTTTATTCTGGATTGTTTTATTTTATATTTTAATGCGTTGTAAACCACTTTGAGGGTTTCCCCCAAATATTCTTTAAAATACAAAGTGGTATAGAAATGAAATGAAAAATTATAATAATACCTCTCATTATTATTTTTTTAAAAAGGCGCCTAGACATTCCAATGTGGCAAGTGCAACCTAGGTTTAAGGTGCCATTTGGCGATTAGCTTATATTTCTGAGTTTTTAACACTCTTTATGTTCCTCTTGTTGTGGCTGTATAGGCTTGGCAGGTACAATTTGTTAGCTAGGCCAAAAGCTATCCCTACTGAAATTTTGTTTTCTGCACCAGTGTCAAAGGTAGAAAGAGTTCCTTCCACCTACTGTTGCTTCTCTGCTTTTTCTTCCTCGTTTATTTCCTCTTTTAAAAGCAAAACGAAAACCTAAATATACAAGCAGAAAGAGATTGTGGTAGAACCGCTGTTGTGGCTAGGGCTGGGTTATGGTATATCAGTATAGCATCCAAAATGGGTTTGAAGTCCAAATTGTGATATTGGTTTCATAGTTTTTGACCTGGCCAATATATTGCAAATCATGGTGTGTGGGTGTGTGCTATGCAAAAATTGCAATGTGGGAAAAAGCATGAAGCCAGCCAATGCCTTTACATAGCTCCATCCTTATTTCTGACATTGTGATATATCAGTATATTGTGATACTTTGTTGTTGTTGTTTAGTTGTTTAGTCGTGTCCTACTCTTCGTGACCCCATGGACCAGAGCACGCCAGGCACTCCTGTCTTCCACTGCCTCCCGCAGTTTGGTCAGACTCATGCTGGTAGCTTCGAGAACACTATCCTTGTGCCCTCCATCTTTCCCAACATCAGGATCTTTTCCAGGGAGTCTTCTCTTCTCATGAGGTGGCCAAAGTATTGGAGTCTCAGCTTCAGGATCTGTCCTTCCAGTGAGCACTCAGGGCTGATTTCCTAAAGAATGGATAGGTTTGATCTTCTTGCAGTCCATGGGACTCTCAAGAGTCTCCTCCAGCACCCTAATTCAAAAGCATCAATTCTTTGGGGATCAGCCTTCTTTATGGTCCAGTTCTCACTTCCATACATCACTACTGGGAAAACCATAGCTTTAACTATACGGACCTTTGTTGGCAAGGTGATGGCTCTGCTTTTTAAGATGCTGCCTAGGTTTATCCTTGTTTTCTCCCAAGAAGCAGGCGTCTCTTAATTTCGTGGCTTGTATCACCATCTGTAGTGATCATGGAGCCCAAGAAAGTAAAATCTCTCACTGCCTCCATTTCTTCCCCTTTTATTTGCCAGGATGCTTAACTGGTGATATATCACGAAGCTGAAAACCAGATATTGCCCAGCCTTAGTTGTGACCTACCTTAGATCAGATCTTGTCTTCCATGAATGCTAGTGCACACTTCCAAACGCTAATAGCAGAAGGCTTAGTTGGAGCCTGGTTATGACCCCTTCAAAGGTGGGAAACCCCGTAACTGTGAAAATAACGAGACAGAAAGCAACCTGGGCCATACCATTTTGGAATGTGTGCCTTAGGGCAGTTGATATTGACTTCAGGGGGAAACGGAAGAGTAAACGCTAGTTCCTGCAGCATAATGTACTGTTGTGGTTGGTGCTTGTGTGTGGCGTGCCTTTGGGCTGGAACGCTGTAGCTTGGATAGTTGCGGAAGAAATTTTTTCCCAAACTACACAAGCATTCCAAACCAAGGCAAGCTGTCATTAGGAAAATTACTATAACTAGGCAACTTGTTCATAAGAATGCTGATTGTAGGGTGTTTGGCTAGCAAAGCTGGTTGTAAAGTGATGCCCGTAGAAAATAACGGCATTGATCTGTCCCCCTCCAGCCATCATACCTCTGAACTGCTGTAGTAAGAAAGGAAAGAATTGGAAACCCTCTAAATTAAGTAGTATTGAGGCATATCGGGACGCGGGTGGCGCTGTGGGTTAAGCCACAGAGCCTAGGACTTGCCGATTGGAAGGTCGGTGGTTCAAATCCCCGCGATGGGGTGAGCTCCCGTTGCTCGGTGCCCTGCTCCTGCCAACCTAGCAGTTTGAAAGCACGTCAAAAGTGCAAGTAGATAAATAGGTACCGTTCCGGCGGGAAGGTAAACGGCGTTTCCGTGCGCTGCTCTGGTTGGCCAGAAGCGGCTTAGTCATGCTGGCCACATGACCCGGAAGCTGTATGCCGGCTCCCTCGGCCAATAAAGCGAGATGAGCGCCGCAACCCCAGAGTCGGCTACGACTGGACCTAATGGTCAGGGGTCCCTTTACCTTTACCTTAAGAGGCATATCACACTCCTTCCCATAGGCGCCGACTCCATGGGGCCTGAGGGGGCCCGAGCCCCCTCAATAATTTAACAAAAATAATTAGTTATATTCAGCGGCTCCCGGCAGAGCAGCCCTCTCGGCCACGGCAGCCCGGCTCTCCCAGCCCCCGGGGGCCGCCCTCCTCCCTCGCTACTCACCCTTCTGCAGCGGCCCCGCCTGGCGGGGAACTTAGAAAACTTCCCGGGGCAGGACCCCGGTATGGGCCCCCCCAATATTTTTTATAAGTCGGCGCCCCTGCTCCTTCCTAAGTAATAAAACACCAGGTTCACCATGGAGATACTTCCAACAGAGGGAGAAATGCTTGAAGCATGTAGATGTTCTGCGACAAGGGTCGGCAATTTTTTTTAGCGGCGGGCTGGTCCACTGTCCCTCAGACCTTGTGGCAGGCTGGGGGGGTGGGGAGCTGGAAGAAGAGGCGAGGGGGGCAAGTACCGTATTTTTCCATGTATAGACTAGGTTTCCCCCCTTTAAAATAATGTCAAAAATAGGGGGCGTCTTATACACGGGGGCATCTTATAGATGGAAAAATATGGTATTCCTTCTCCCTAGCCCCAGCTGCTGTGCTGCTGCCACTGCCACCGCCACCGCCGCGTCTTCTCGTGGGTAGGCAGAGTGAGCTCCTCCACTCTGCTGTCTGGCTCACAGGAGCACCAGGGCTGTGGCATAGCTCAGTTGGTTAGAGTGTGATGCTGATAACACCAAGGTTCTGGGTTCAATCCCTGTGTGGGACAGCTGCATATTCCTTCATTGCAGGAATATGATTCTAGCATATTTTAACTCTGAGATCCTAGCATGTTCAGGCTTTTAAGATCTTTGGAATAAGTTTGTCCTCAGGAAAAACAGAATATACTCAAGCATATTGATTTAAATATTTTAGGGCGGAATGGGGACCTCAATGGTTTATCAAGTGCAATCTCCTGCACAAAGCTAAAATCCTTCCCAAAACTATCAGTTTTGGTAGGTTTGCAAATAGTGCTATGAAAACATAGCTGTGTGTACGGTTCCTTATCTTGCTGTTTCCAGACAGCTAATCCCTGTAATCCCAGTGTTTCATCCTTTGCTCATCTGTTACCAGATGCTCAGTCCTTGGGGGAAGAAGGTGTTCAGTAAAGTAGCCGAAGCTTCATTCAGACCTCCAATGGCAGGCAGTGGGCAGTAATATCACCAATCCAAAAGATTTCAGAAAACGTTATCATTAAAAATGCACGTTTGGACAAACTTTTACTTAGCTATGAGTCTTTATTCTTTTCTCTCCCCCCCCAAAAAACCACAACAACCCAGAAGGTTTTGAAGGGTTTTTACAATGTCTGCTTCAGTACAGTGGTACCTTGGTTCTCAGACTTAATCCGTTCCATAAGTCCGTTCCAAAACCAAAGCGTTCTAAAACCAAGGTGCGCTTTGCCATAGAAAGTAATGCAAAATGGATTAATCCGTTCCAGACTTTTAAAAACAACCCAAAAACAGCAATTTAACATGGATTTTATTATCTAACGAGACCATTGATCCATAAAATGAAAGCAATAAATTATGTACAGTGGTACCTCGTGTTACATACGCTTCAGGTTACATATGCCTCAGGTTACAGACCCTGCTAACCCAGAAATATTACCTCGGGTTAAGAACTTTGCTTCAGGATGGAAAAAAAAATTGTGTGGCAGCGGAACACTTACTTCCGGGTTTGCAGTGTTTGAGTTCCAAGTTGTTTGAGTACCAAGGCATTTGAGAACCAAGGTACCACTGTATAAGGACAACCTGTGCACCAGACTGTCACCTACCAGCAGCTATTCTAGCAAGCTACAGAGCAAAGGGGGAGGAGGGAAGAAGGACTCTTCCATCAGTTCTGCTGAAATACCAGCTTCCCAGACTAAGCTGCCTGAACATTTTCCATTCTAGCTGGTCAATATAAAAAACTGAAGCTTCAGAAACAGGTGCCTCCACACTCTGCCTGCTGTTCAATCCCCATCTCTCTCTCTTTAAAATTTTGTGCTGTGTCTAAAAGATTGTAAGCCTGAGAGCAGGGACTCTCTTGGTTTTCTTTATTGTTCTGTAAGCATCCCTGACAAACTCTTTGACGTTAAAAAGAGTCAAACAGACTCTTTAAACAGACAGTGTAGAAAATGGTTGAATTTCGTTCTGTTTGAATTTATTGATCCCTTTTATAAACTGGTGTGTTGCCACCCCCCACCAAAATAAATGCTTTGTGCTTCGATAACGGGTGAACATCTATTGTAAGGTGTTTTTGGCACAGCTCGGTATGGAAAAGAGGCATACAAATTAGCTAAATCAATCAATAAAAGCATCTTGCTGTTAGCTGAAAAATGTGTCCCATCATTCCTTCACTTGGATACAGGATATATGGCTAGCCACAGAAAGCCCTATGCTTAATCTCCAGCATTTTGACAGCAGATACCAACAAGAAGTGCCTTCTCTGTCAAGAAGTATTGAAGAAATATTTTACTTTTGCTTTTCTGTTTTCCTTTCGAAAAAAGTTGACAACTTACTAAAGATGCGATTACTTAAAATATTTTGGGAGTATTGGACCTGCTGGATTGGATTACAGTGGTACCTCAGGTTACAGACGCTTCAGGTTACAGATGCTTCAGGTTACAGACTCTGCTAACCCAGAAATAGTACCTCGGGTTAAGAACTTTGCCTCAGGATGAGAACAGAAATCGGGCGGCGGCAGCGGGAGGCCCCATTAGCTAAAGTGGTGCTTCAGGTTAAAAACAGTTTCATTTTTTTTTTTTATAAAATTTTTATTCAAAATTTTCAACAAACATAAGAAAAAAACAGAACAAGAATAAACACACAATAGAAGGACAATACAGAAAATATAGAATATCAAAATCAAAATCTTACTTTCATAACTTTTCAGACTTCCTCACATCTTTCGTTCCTGCTTTCCAAGTTCAAAAAAATTCTAAGCAGCAATTTATTACCTAATTTCAGATACTTATTTATATTTTCCAATTATTATGTTTCCCATTTTAAATTAATCTCCCAGAAATTTAAAACCTTAATTTCAACATAATGTTATTCAATAATTAACTTTAACTCAAATTTCGCCATACTCTCACATTCTTTTTGGACTAATTTACTGATGCCATCCTTATTTTAACTCTTTCATCCTCTTAACATTCATACAGTTTATAGTATTTTTGTAAATAGTCCTTAAATTTTTTCCAATCCTCTTCCACTGCATCTTCTCCCAGGTTGCGGATCCTGCCGGTCATTTCTGCTAGTTCCATATAGTCTATCAGTTGCATCTGCCATTCTTCCAGGGTGGGCAAACAGGTTAAAAACAGTTTCAGGTTAAGAACAGACCTCTGGGACGAATTAAGTTCATAACCTGAGGTACCACTGTACTGTAACATTTGAGCTCTGGAAATTTATTTTATTATGTTTGAAGAAGTATTATATTATTTGTTGATTTGCCGAATTTCTGTTTTTCCTCCTTAACTGGTCAAATTTCAACCTAAGCCCCGAGTTTCCTTTTTCTCCTCATGCCTCTGCCAAATAGGGCACTCATCAATCCCTGTCAGACAGGAGCAAATACCATTTTTGGCTTGTTTCAACAGGATATAAAAATAGGCCAACTGTCGGGGGAAGAAGAGAGACCAAAGAATAACGCAGCCGCTGCAAATCCAAATAAGTTGTGGTGTTGGTGCTGGGAAGTGAAGCAGCCATCTTGACAGATGCCTAAACCTTTAGCTTTTAAAAGTTCCCAAATGGGGCAGGTCCAGAGTGGGAAAGGGCAGAGGATGAAGATGATGATGATGATTTAGTTGATGAACCACTTCCTATCAAGCATCTCGTAGCAATTTCACAATACAATAAAGAAATAAAGAACATTACATATATGTTTGTGTCCAGTTTCGCTCCCTAACAATCCATAATCTACAAATCAGTAACAGAACATGGTTTTAAGTCAGACTAGCAGTTGTGGCTTGTTGGGGAGAAACAAGCCACAATCTCGGATTCAGTCATAACGCCAGGTCCCGTGTCCCTGGTCTTTTTCTTGTGCAAGGAGGCAGTAAGGTAAAGGGACCCCTGACCGTTAGGTCCAGTCGTGGCCGACTCTGGGGTTGCGGCGCTCATCTCGCTTTATTGGCCAGTGGAGCCAGCGTACAGCTTCCGGGTCATGTGGCCAGCATGACTAAGCCGCTTCTGGCGAACCAGAGCAGTGCACGGAAACACCGTTTACCTTCCAGCTGGAGTGGTACCTATTTATCTACTTTCACTTTGATGTGCTTTCGAACTGCTAGGTTGGCAGGAGCTGGGACTGAGCAATGGGAGCTCCCCCCTTCGCGGGGATTCGAACCGCCGGCCTTCTGATCGGCAAGTCCTAGGCTCTGTGGTTTAACCCAAGGAGGGAGTAACGCAAGAGAAATGAGGCTGTGTCTCGGCACAGTTTATTGAGCAAAGTTTCTTGGCTTAACTCAGAAATTCACAGAGGTAAAGGCTGTCAGCGGCTACTAGACACAGTGGCTTTGTTTTGCCTCTATGCTTGGATACGGACTGCGCCAGTTGTTGGAAACTGCCAGAGGGGAGAATGCTGTTTCACTAAAGACTTGCTTTCTGGCTTCCTGCATTCATCTGGTTGGCCACTGTGAGAACAGGATGCTGGGTCCCAGAAGACTTTCCTAAAGCCATAGACTGTTCTAAAGTCATTGAAAGCTGCTTTAGAATGCTTTGGACTATGGGCCCATTTAGCTCAGCATTGACTCACAGCAGCTCTCCAAGGTTTCAGACAGAGAATTTTTCCTAGCCCGACTTGGAGATGACTGGGATTGAACCTGAGACCTTCGGCATTCAGAGCAGATGTTTTGCCACTGAGCTATGGCTTTTCTGCAAAAGTGTTAGTGCAAATCTGGCCTCCGTCTCCAGCTATAAAGCAGCCTTTCTCTGAGTGGAACTTGCCTTCCCCATTTGTAGGGCACTGTTGCATCCAGCCCGATGTTCTGTTTCGGCAAAATGCAAATGCAGAGAGCTGCTATTGTACTGGAATAACAATTATACTGCACTCTGGGTAACTCTCTTGCTGTGTTTCTTCTTTCTCTTCCCCCACCTTCCTGCCACAAACACACACAATTCTGATTCCCCTTTGTTTTTAGAGTCTAAGCCCCTTGGGCTATGATCAAACTTGTTTATTCTAAAGTGCCATGTGTATAATATGGCACCAATTAAATAAATTGTATTCACATAACTGAAACAAATATCATTCATGTAACTTAATGCTTGGTACAGAGGATCTGTTGGAGGTACTCAGTACCATAAGGTGTGATCTCTTATTTGACTTTGTATCCCACTGGGTTCAAAAGATGGAGAAACTGTGATAAGATCTTCAGATGAGCCCGCTTTTGAACAACTGCACTGTCAATTGGTGCAATGTGCTAGGTATGTTTAAAGGAGAGGGATTTGTCTATAGTGCCACCCAGCTTAAGGAGGTTCAACACATGCCAACTTTAGGCCTTCTTCTTTGCCTTTTTTTGATTCAACATTTTAAAACTAACTTTACGGTCTCTTCCAGCTTTTCAGTTTCCTAAATCATTGGATTTTCTCAGTGGTTGTGTTGTACACTGTCCCGGAATCCGTTGGAAGTGGTATAGACATCTTAAAAGCATGATTTCCTGTTGCTTTTCTAAAAATAAAAGTGTAACACCTGCCATCAGTCATGTGCTGAAATGATGCCTGCTTTCAGAACAAATTTCAAAAGTCACACTCAGTGCCAGATCGCTGTTTGGCTTGGACTGTGCCGCAGCATGGCAGAACATCACCTGGTGGTTTGGATGGCAGGGAGACGTTTGGTATCGAATTCACTTTGTGTACAACCTGGTACATTGTGGGAAGAGGCTCCCGAGTCATGAGATTTTGTTCCTCTTACTGTTTTTCAGGGAAGCCGATATTTTCAGTTGACATTCATCCAGATGGGACCAAGTTTGCAACTGGAGGGCAAGGTATGTTCACAGATTATATCCTCTTGAGAAAACTCTGTTTCCAAGTTGATTACTGGTTACCTTGAAAATAAATCATGGATCATGTTTTTTCAATGCAGTACCAAAGAGTTACATGTGGGGCTGATTGCATGATAACCATTGCAAACCATACATATTTTTTTACTTTGATGCAGAGGTGGAAGGTAAAATTGCATAAGCCATTTCTCGTAAAATTGATCTACCCTCCTTTCATGTACACAGAAGTAACGAACCACAGTTTGTGGCTTAACATTGCATCTGAACCAGTAATCTGCTTCATTTGGACCATGATTGTTAAGCCAAGGTGTGTTCTTGGCTTTTGTTGGCATGAAACAACCCATGATCCTCAGGTTGGATGTAAAAGTGTGCTGTGGTTCATGGTTTGCTGCTCTCGCTTGTGCAATAGGAGAAGCAAAATGCGAGAGATCTTTGCATTCGGGCTAAACTATGGTTTAGCATGAGGTCCAAACCATAAATGAGACTTGCTGTAAATCTTTCAACACTCATATTTTCTGTAAAGGTAAAAGGACCCCTGACCATTAGGTCCAGTCGTGACTGACTCTGGGGTTGTGGCGCTCATCTCGCTTTATTGTCCGAGGGAGCTGGCGTACAGCTTCCGGGTTATGTGGCCAGCAGGACTAAGCCACTTCTGGCGAACCAGAGCAGCGCTCGGAAATGCCGTTTACCTTCCTGCCGGAGCGGTACCTATTTACCTATTTGCACTTTGACGTGCTTTCGAACTGCTAGGTTAGCAGGAGCAGGGACCGAGCAACGGGAGCTCACCCCGTCGCGGGGATTCGAACCGCTGACCTTCTGATCGGCAAGTCCTAGGCTCTGTGGTTTAACCCACAGTGCCACCCGCGTCCCTCATATTTTCTGTAGGATGCCCAATATAACATATTAAGACATTTCTTCCTTAAATTACCGTACAGTCAGGCTGCCCTTGTTCTGTTGAATAGCGTTCCTGTTGAGATATGACAGGCGGTCACAGTCTGTACTTTCCAGGAACAATGGAAAACGTTTTTGTTCCAACAGGCTTTCCCAGCTGCATAAACATGTCCTTGCCATGAGTGTGTCTATTTGGCATTGTTTTAGTTTTGTTTAATTGTATCAGTTGTGTTTTTGTGTGTGGTGACCGCCGTGAGATTATTGTGTGAAAGGTGATTAATAAATGGATGACAATGATAATTCATTGCTGTTTTACACCAGTTCAGGGCTAGCTCAGATCTTTGGCTCCTGTTGATACTGTCCTTCACATGGGGAGGAGGGGTTGGAGTGCACATATTATGCTGTGACAGGTGTCTCCCACCCCCGTTACCTGTGATTCTTTGCCTTCCCACTTAAAAGAGGTGAAATAATCACAGATAACATGCAAATGGCCATTTCCCTTATGCAATAGAAATTGAAGGGGATGGCAGCATTTCAATGGGGACAAAACCTGATACCTTCCCTGCCACACTAGAGATCCCATTAGGCTTTTTCACGCATCACACGGAATGTGGGTACACTGTATACATGTGTTCGTTTGAAAGCGGCGCTTACTTGTTCATTTGTACAGCTCAGCTAGCATGTAAGGATACCTACAGACTGTGCACTTGCCGGTGGTTAAAAAGGTAAAGGGACCCCTGACCATTAGGTCCAGTAGTGGCCGACTCTGGGGTTGTGGCGCTCATCTTGCTTTATTGGCCGAGGGAGCCAGCGTACAGCTTCCGGGTCATGTGGCCAGCATGACTAAGCCGCTTCTGGCGAACCAGAGCAGCGCACGGAAATGCCGTTTACCTTCCCGACGGAGCGGTACCTATTTATCTACTTGCACTTTGACGTGCTTTTGAACTGCTAGGTTGGCAGGAGCAGGGACCAAGCAACGGGAGCTCACCCCATCGCGGGGATTCAAACCACCGACTTTCTGATCAGCAAGTCCTCGGCTCTGTGGTTTAACCCACAACGCCACTGGTGGTTACATGTGAATAAATGTTCAGTCCAACTGTTGCATATAAAGATTGTGTGCTTGTTGAATATGTGTTTGTGTGTGTCTGTGGGCTGTGTAAATACTTTAAGAAAAGGAAACAGACAATGGGATGTTTTTAATCATACATTTTAAAATCATGACAAACAACACATGGTTGTTATACAACTAATATCGCTGAGGTATTTCTCTCCCAACCATTTATTTTCCTTGTTAAGTTTTCAAATTAAAAAGTAATAATTTATTATTAGCATCATTGCTGATGCTATTTTAACTGTCCTTTTCCAGTGCTCGGAGTGACATGGTTTTAAAACTACAGAAATGATTAAAAATCTATAACCTCACCATAGAAAAGAACAGAAACAAGAACTGGCAGCAATGTATAACTGCTAGATCATCATCACAATACAGCTTTGCCTCATATAGATAGACCTTCTCCACACACAAGTTTCCCCTGCTACAATGAAGGGCATTTTGTTAGCTTACATTGATCTTGACATTGCTCAGTGTAGTTTAAAATGTGTAATTTAATAACAGTCTGTAACTGGTTTCCTTTCTTTGCTTTATTTACATTGGCCGGCTCAACCCCATTTCTGTTAATCAAATCAACAATGCAAGCAAACCTTGTTGCTGTTTCTGAAGAGTGACATTTGATAATCTGACTAAATCGTCTTGGCCATTTCCCTTCCTTAGGTTATAAGTTTGAATAATCATTCTAGCTATTTGTCTCCATATGATGCTGGTTTTGTTGTTTTGATTTCCTCCTGGAATCCAACCTGCAATTACACAATCCCTTAAACCCTGTCGATTTTAGCAAATCTGGTGCATCTGTATGCTGTGGGCTGGACTGCAACTTTTGCTTCTGCGTAGACAGTTTAGTGTCCCAGTGCCAAGGGCAAATTAGCTGAATGTATTTTGAATGGGAATGTATGGGATAGCTCAGTTGGTAGAGCATGAGACTCTTAATGTCAGGGTTGTGGGTTTGAGCCCCATGTTGGGCAAAAGTTTCCTGCTTTTCAGGAGGGTTGGAATAGATGAGCCTTGTGGTCCCTTCCAAGTCTACAATTCTATGATTCAGCAGTTCTGAATTCTGTGGTTCTATGAAACACCGCTTGGATGCCAAAGAGTTGTGGGCTGTAATCCAGGGGTGCCCAGACTTTTTTCAAAGAGGACCAGATTTGATGAACATGTGTGAGGGCCGGAGCTTTTTTTAGGATTTTACCCCTATTAAAGCGGGCCAGATTAGGACTTTGCACATGCCTGCTGTAATCCTATATAGTTTTACTTGGAAATAAGTCCCATTGGACTCAGTGGTGCTTCCAACCAGTGGCCTTCAACCAGTCAAGACTTGAGACCCACCCCTGACTTCCAAGCTGCAACGTAGGACCCATCTGATTTATAGCTGGTAGCCTTATAGCAATGCATATGATTGAACCCTAAAATGGCAATTCACTGAGCAATATACATAGTGTTACTTCTGCATCACTACTGAATGAAAACGAATCCTGCAGCGTGGCAAGAGAAAGGCGTGAGCATGCAGTAGCCCAGAAATATGCATTTTATTTTATTTCTTTAATGGCTCCCGCCTTCCTCCTTCTGCATTGCAGCACTCGTGGAAATTGATAAAATGAGCATTTTGTCGGGCGAACGCGTCCTGGTCCAGATAAGCATGTGGTGCTCCTTTGGTCTGCTCAGCTGAAGCTGGAATCCAACATGGCGGCAACAGCTTTGCTGAGGACCACCTGGTGTGGCCTATGTCCTGAGCAGATTTGTTGTGTGCTCTATCCAAAGCAACAAGTGCAAGTATTTACTCTTGTGCAATGGAATTTATCCACCACCCTCTTGTTACCCCTCCCCCCCCCAAAAATCAGTTCTGGGTCCCCCCCCCCCAACCCTCTGGAGCAGATTGGAGAGGAGGGTGCAGAGTGGGCTTGGGGGAGTTGTGCTGTGCAAATGTAAATGGAACTCTGTAGTTGCAACCCACCCAACCCACAGTGTTGCACTGTCAGTCTTTCTCTATTTGATCACCATCATCATCATCATCATCGTGGCTGCATGCAGGTAACGAAAGTATTCTCTGCGGAAACACCAGCGCTTTTCTGTAAAATGGCATGTTGATTTCTCTTTGTCCTTAGGACAGGATTCTGGGAAGGTTGTGATATGGAACATGGCTCCCGTCCTCAAAGAGGAAGACGAAAAGAACGAGAATGTACCCAAGATGCTCTGTCAGATGGACAATCATTTAGGTATCGTAGAACAGGGGAGGGCGGACCTCAGGTTTGTGGGATCCAGGAGACCTCCAGCATCCACCAGGGTGGTTAGGTGCAACAGGCATACTGTAAGGATTAAAGGATTTTGAGACCTGGAATTTGTTTGGCTGCTTTTTAGTACGGTACCAGAAATGGACAGAGCTCACAAACCTTCTGCAGAGAAATCCACTTCTGGTTTACCCTTCACCCCCCAGCTCTCGTCATTTCAGACGTATAATTTAAAGGGGCCAGGGCCGGAATTTTGTTCTTTAATAATTGATAGTCCTAAATCCTTGACCATTTACTGAAAATTGCCCAGAGATATAACACTACATCTCTTATCTACCTTCTGTCTGTCCCTCCTGGAGAATTACATTTCCATTTCGGTGCTGGTTGGTCAGTAAAGTGCCAGGAATGGCATGGAGTAGTGTTCTTCAATGTTGGGTCCCCAGATGTTGTTGAACAAGAACTCCCATTATCTTTCACAATTGGCTAAGCTGGCCAGGGATGATGGGAGTTGTAGTCCAACAACACAAGGGAATCACAAGTTGAAGAACTCTGGTGTAGAGAACCGTGGGCCTTAATTGCATATCAGAGGATTTTAGATTTTGAAAACTGTTTTGTATGTTGCACTAAGCCATAGTTTGGTGTTAAGGAATGACCCATCTTCTTGCATGCTCCCCCCCCCGCCCCCGCTTGTTCCACTTTTTAGAAATACCTTTCTGATGTCCAGAGATGAGTGGGTTGTACTAGAATGTCAGATGGTACCCATTCTCAATTGTACCACTTTTAAAAGGACCTTATCCCACTGAAATATTTGCTCGGTGACCCGTTCATTTTAAAGGAGAACAGAAGGCTGTAAAGATTTATGTGCTCATACACCCCACCTCCTCCAGTATGACCCTGCCCACATTGTGAGATCAACATCCATGGCCTTGCCCTTTATCCACCACCAGAACATGTATGTGGGTACAAAAGACAGGGTCTTTCCAGTAGAGGGGACCTGAAGCATTGAGCATATTGAATCTTGTCATTGGCAGTTAATACCCACTTATCAAACAAAGCATACTGCTACTGAGTGCATTGATATGTCTTCGCCTCTGATGTTGCTGAGTTTTCATTTCGTTCTGTTTTGCTTTCCTGGGTTACTGTTTTACAGACGTGACATTATGCCACTTTGCTCGGCTTGTAAGCTGTTTTGATCATTGCAGGTGGAAAAAGCAAAAATTCCAAACAATAAGTACATTTCAAATGCTTGTTTTATTGGTAAAGCAACATCTCTGAAGAAAAGCATTGTTTGAAGTGTAGGCAATCACATTTCCTTCCCTCTTCATTCATGGTTAGTTCCTCCTCCACTCGTACTGTTTGGTGGGTGCAGCCCTGGCCTCCCACCGGTGGGACAGAAACACAATCTGTTTCTGCAGCTGAGATCGAGTGCATGAACACTACAGAAAGATAAAGATGCCATTACGATTATCAGAAGCATACAGAGAGAATTGCAAAGGGTGTGAACCCATAAAAAATTCTGTGAACTATTCTGACATGCCTCGATATAAAAATCCACCTTCTTTCCGTTTGTGTGTGTTTCTTCCATTTTAGCATGTGTGAACTGTGTACGATGGTCAAACAATGGCATGTATCTGGCTTCCGGGGGAGACGACAAGCTGATCATGATTTGGAAGAGAGCTGCGTAAGTGTGCTGCCCACCTCCCCGCCCCAAATTTACATTTTTCCTTGTTCTCTGAACATTCGTTGAATTATTCCCTGTTTCTTATCTCCAGAGTTCTGTAAACACTTTCTAGAATACAAAAAGCTAATTTTTTTGCCCAGGCTTTCCCTGACCCACAAGGTTGCACCCTGATTTAGGTGTCTTAATCCCCTGAATTCCAGTTTTACTTGCTTTTACAGTCGTACCTCTGAAGTTGAATGCCTTGCAAGTCGAACGTTTTGGCTCCCGAACGTCACAAACCCGGAAGTGAGTGTTCTGGTTTGCGAACATTCTTTTGGAAGCCGAATGTCTGATCCAGGTTCCACGGCTTCCGATTGGCTGCAGGAGCTTTCTGCAGCCAATCAGAAGCCATGCCTTGGTTTCCGAACATTTTGGAAGTTGAATGGATGCTGTTCAACTTCCAGAACGGATGCTGTTCAACTTCCGACGTACGACTGTATTTATATTGGTTTTGTTTGTTTTAGGTTTGTATTTTTGTTCCAATGAATTTTTTTTTCTATCATACGGAGTCTACACTGCTTAGAGATTATTTTTTTAAAAAAATTGTGGTTAGGCTTTTGAATAAAATGAAGAAATTAAATAAATACAGGCTCCCTATTAAAAGTCTCCTCTAAATGTGGGGTGGGGTGAGGTTTTTGTCTGCTAAAGTTGATTTCAACTGTTGTGGTGGTTCACAAAGGAATTCTGCCGTGTGGTTGCTTTTGGTAACTCTTGTTCCCGTCTTCCATAGGTACATTGGGCCGAGCACAGTGTTTGGTTCCAGTAGTAAACTTGCTAACGTAGAACAGTGGAGGTGTCTCTCAATCCTTCGAAGCCATTCGGGGGGTAAGTGTGTCTGAAACACTGGAAGGTGCTCACAGTGATCTCTCAACCCATCCCAAAGTTCACTCCCCGTTATCTGGTCTGCTTTAGATGGATGCTATTTGGCACCCAGTAGAATGGTCAGCATTGCTTTCCATTGCACTGCTTCTGTGCAGTTACCGTATTTTTCGCTCTATAGGATGCACTTTTCGCCCTCCAAAAAGTAAGGGGAAATGTGTGTGCGTCCTATAGAGCGAATGCAGGCTCCTTGGCTTCAGCGATAGCAACGCGAAGCCTCCGAAGCGCAGAGGGAGCGCTCCCTCCGTGCTCTGAAGGCTTTGCGTTGCTATTGCTGAAGCCTGGAGAGTGAGAGGGGTCGGTGCGCACTGACCCCTCTCGCTCTCCAGGCTTCAGGGATAGCCGCCTGAAGCCTTCGGAGCGCAGAGCGAGTTCCCGCTGCACTCCGCAGGCTTCAGGTTCCTTTCGCTGAAGCCAGGAGAGCAAGACTCTCCTGGCTTCTGCAGAGAGGGAGAGCTGCGCAGCGCCCCTTCAGCCAAGCAGGAGGAGAAATGGAAGGGGCTCCGTTTCTCCTGCCGCTTCGCTGAAGGGGCGCTGAGCAGAGAGGCGGAGATTTTTTTTTCTTGTTCTCCTCCTCTAAAACAAAGTGCGTCCTATGGTCCGGTGCGTCCTATAGAGCGAAAAATACGGTATTGCAACAAGCAGACGGCTGTGAATTTCAGTTCTCTGAACTCAAAGGGAGCTGTTAAGCGGATGGGTGGCTAGTTTCCTGTTTCCCCTGAGAAATGGTTCACATGAGGTGTGTGTTTGTTTGTTTTTTGTGTCCCCTACAGATGTCATGGATGTGGCGTGGTCTCCTCATGATGCCTGGCTGGCCTCTTGTAGTGTGGATAACACTGTTGTCATCTGGAATGCTGTCAAATTCCCAGGTATAAAGCAGAGTCCTGACTATCAAGAGGTAATGGTTTGTTTCGTGGGGGCTGCCGCTCAATATGGCAAACCTTTTTGAACAAAACCAACCAACCAACCAACCCGGTTCACCCATATAGCGCTAAGCGAAGCCCATGGTTTAGCACAAATGAGCATCACGTGGGTTCCCGGAACAAGGACTGTGCCCTCTCCTGGTCCTGCTGCCGCCCTACTACCTAGGACCAAGCCATGCTTTGGCTTAGCATTACGTTCGAACCTGGGCTCATGGTTTGTCTTGCTCCAGAAAGACCACATGCTGTAACCAGGGTTTGTTCTCGGTTTACCACTTACGATTTGCCTGGGGAAGGCAAACCATGAGCCCAAACTCAGATGTAATGCTAAGCCAAACCATGGCTTATCCCCAGGTAGCATGGCAGTGGCAGGACTGAGAGAGGAGTGCAGGGGCTGTGGTCTTCACTTTGGAGACCCACATGTTTGCTCTTTTGCAGTAAGACGTGGTTTGACTTGGGGCTACATGCAAACTGGGCTACCATGCTGACCTCATGAATATTACTGACCCCGCTAATATTATTATCAGTCTTCCAGCGTCTTCTCTTCCACCGCCTTGCCATTGTTAAGCTTTAGAGCAGGGATGTCCAACAAGCCGAATGTCCACGGCTTCCAATTGACTGCAGGAGCTTCCTGCAGCCAATCAGAAGCTGTGCTTTGGTTTTCGAACGTTTTGGAAGTTGAACAGACTTCCAGAACAGATTCCATTCAGCTTCCAAGGTACAACTGTATTCTTTCATATCCCCTAGTTGCATTTGTATGCAAGTGTCTTTTAAAAGCAACAACTACTACTATGAATTCAGCATGATTGAATACCAACTTGTACCAAGACGTTGTCGGGCTTCAGTAGCATTTTAAAGCTCTCTCAGCTTTATCCAGTTAAATAGTTCTTGAAAAAGTCAGCATGTATTTTTTTAAAAAAATCTTTTTATCTCTTTGCTGCATGCAGAAATTCTGGCCACTCTGAAGGGACATTCTGGCTTAGTTAAGGGGCTCACCTGGGACCCAGTGGGGAAATACATTGCGTCGCAAGCAGATGACCGAAGCTTGAAGGTGTGGCGTACCATGGACTGGCAGCTAGAAACCAGCATCACCAAACCGTTTGATGAGGTGTGTGTTGTGTTAGCCGTCTCAACAACTCATCCCGTGAACGAACGTGACTGCAGATGTGGGGTAGCTTTTTTAGCACAGGGGCTGAATTCCTTTCCAGGCGGAGGGGCACATGCCATTGATGGGCAGGGCTAGAGGAAGAAGTGGGAGGAGCAATAAATGTAATTTTAAACCTTCGTACAAGAGATGTCTTTCAAGACCTCCACAAGGGATTATTTATCTGTCCTGTTAGGTTTCCAAGGGGTTGCTCGAGAGCAAGCAGTCAAGTACCTCCCTGCTCGGCTGTGAAGCCTTGCTTTTGATGCAAAATAAACTTTATCTGCCCGGAGCGCCACTCTCCCGTGGCTGGCTCATTCACTGGCAGAATCCGTGAGTGGGCGGGGCTTAAACTTTCCCCAGCAAAGTAGTTTGTTGGCGCCCAGTCTGCGCCTCCCCTCTCTGCGCGAAACCTTACTGCACAAGGAGGGCATGGGTAACGGTGGACCTCTCCCCTCCCAGCTTTGCCCAGGCAAGGTATCCTGGCAACGCCTCGCCTCCTCCGAACCCTGCAGCTCCTCTCCACTGGAGTCGTGGTTACTCTCCCCCGCCAAGGAGGAGCTGCTTTCCACGATCTTTGGGGGCTCTCTGTAACCCATCCGGCTTTTCCTCTCTCCCTCCTCAACCGATGGCAGTTCCCTGACATGTCCCTTATGCGTATTCAACCCCCAGCTTCAGATCAAGATGTCAGGGCTCCCAGCTTTGCAGTTCTGGCTCGCAGGACAAATGCAAACTGTTGTTTGGTGGTCCGCATCCTGCAATCCAGGGGGAGGAGGAAATTACAATCTGCAAAGAGAAGTGGACAAGTGTGAGTCCAAGGCACCTGCCATCCAAGACAGGACTTTGTGCCAAACATCCAGGGTCCCACTCAGCCAATTAAGTAGAACGGCCCCCAAACACAGCAGAGTAATTGAAGTAATACACATTGGCCCCTTAAGATGTACATCTGTTAATCTCATATAGTCAAACCTCGGTTGTTGAACATAGTCTGTTCTGGAAGACGGTTTGACTTCCGAAACGTTGGACAACCAAGGCACGGCTTCCGATTAGTTGCAAGAGCTTCTTGCACTCAAGGGGAAGCCGTGTCGGACATTCGGGTTCTGAAAAACGTCCGAAAACCGGAGCATTTATTTCCGTGTTTTCGGCATTTGGGACCTGAAACGTTAGAAAATGGAGCCGTTCGAGAACCGAGGTTTGACTAAAAGCAACTAACTGTACTCCTGCTTCCTGGCCTGTTCTTGATCTGAGCCGAGCCGTAGCAGCTGATCGATTTTGCCTTCTTCAGTCAGGTGCCTTTGAAATGAGCAGGTGCCATCATTTCCAAACTGAGCACCTTGTGCCATTTTGGTCCATATATATTTGGGTGCATGTGGCTGTTCTGTCTCCCACATATCGCTTAGGAATTCAGTGTCTGTTCTCCCCAGTTGCTGCATTCTGAAACTGGGGGTTCACGTAGTACAGGCTTAAGGCGGTTGCAAATCGTAACTTCTGTGCCCAGCTTAAAACATAAGAACATATAGGGACCCTCCTGGAAAAGGCTAATGGCCCATCTAGTCCAGCACCCTGTTCTCACAGTGGCCAAGCAAATGCTTGCAAGCAGGGCCTGAATGCAACAGCAACAACTGGTATTCAGAGGCGGACCGCCTCCAACAGTGAAGGCAGAATGCAGCATCCCTAGCTAGTAGCCATTGGCAGCCTTATCCTCCAGGAAGCCAAAGTGGTTGGGTGACATGGGCACCTGTGAGTGCCACCCCAGATGATGCCAGTGACAGATAATATGTGTTGAATCTGGTTATAGATAAGGGTGTCATTTATCATCCATGAACGTTTGGCAAAATTGATGGTCAGTCCCTTCTGCGGCCTGATTTTACTTTTCAGTGTGGAGGAACGACCCATGTTTTACGTCTCAGCTGGTCACCCGATGGACACTATCTCGTCTCTGCTCATGCCATGAATAATTCTGGACCCACGGCACAGATCATTGAGCGAGACGGGTGGAAGACCAACATGGATTTTGTTGGCCATCGCAAAGCAGTGACAGTGGTGGTAGGTTCATTTATTTAAAAGCGTTTATGAACTGAGATATATATATATATATATATGCAGGTTTTGGTGTCCTCGGGTGTCTTCCC